>OU611761.1:2239839-2369839 GCA_914767535.2 Dunaliella primolecta | reverse complement strand
GAAACTGAAGAAAAGGGGTATGTCCACAGGATGCAAAACCAATGTTTTACCACAGGAGCGCACACAGAAAGTGGGGCATGGGCAACCTGGGATGTCTCTGGCTTACGCTCGGAAGAGTCTGAGTACCACCATCCACAAGCCTTTCACACCAAATGAGTTCGACCATAGGCCACTGCCCGGACAGCAATCTGTCCCATGTGTGCGCGCCGCTAACACAGCACAGGAAACGAAGCAGCAATTCCTTGATACACACCATTTGAGAAGGAAGAAGCCGCAGATAGTACACCTTCAGCTCAGGCAGAGCCTGCCATACACATGTCCAGCTGGATTAAAGCACGACCTGATTGAACCTGAGCAGACGCGAAAGAAGAAACTGAAGGAAAGGGGGGGGGGTGCAGAAACACAACCTGAAATGTCTCTGGCCTACGCTCGGAGGAGTCTGAGTACCACCATCTACAAGCCTGTCACACCAAACGAGTACGACCATAGGCCACTGCCCGGACAGCAATCCGTCCCATGTGTGCGCGCCGCTAACACAGCAGAGGAAACGAAGCAGCAATTCCTTGATACACACCACTTGAGAGGGAAGAAGCCGCAGATAGTACACCTTCAGCTTAGGCAGAGCCTGCCACACACATGTCCAGCTGGATTAAAGCACGACCTGATTGAACCTGAGTAGACGCGAAAGAAGAAACTGAAGGAAAGGGGGGGGGGTGCAGAAACACAACCTGAAATGTCTCTGGCCTACGCTCGGAGGAGTCTGAGTACCACCATCTACAAGCCTGTCACTCCAAATGAGTACGACCATAGGCCACTGCCCGGACAGCAATCCGTCGACGGGATCCCAGAAACAAGAGCTCATGAGGATCTGGAGGGTTGGCTGCCATGCTCCTGGACGCCCGGACTCTTCTTCTCCCATTGTGGAATATTTCTTTGTACACGTATATATGTATATTTCTACATACATTTTATTATTTTATATATATGTAAAAGAAAGAAAAGAAAAGAAAAAAATAATAAACTCCACTACCATCATGGTATGATACCAGAGGGGGTCAACTGGCCTATATCACTGGATATGTTGTTTCCCAACTTACTTCCTCACATTTAACCATAGTAACCATTATTAATCCATATAATATCATGTTCACCAAAAATTCATGAAAATCAGAGGCTCCCAGATCACTCTCCTGACATAAGATCACCCAAAAACGGTCCAAAACTCCACTTCAGGACCATCTTCACTCCCAAATTGTCTTTGTCACCACCATATACATTACTAACATCCTCAAAATTAGGAAAGAAGGAAGTTCACAATTGAACTTTTTGGCACCCCTTGTGCTGGACTTTCTCTGAGGGAAATGGCTGAAATTATGTATCTCACCAACCACTGGGTCTTTTCACTCCATTGTTTTTCAATGATATTCTTTTGGTATAAGGACTCCAAATCACTATAAATAACTGAATTTTATGGTCTGGATGGTCAGATGTGTGGAGCTGGGTGTCAAAAACTAGGTTTCACGCCGCGGCTGATCAGGCACGTTAGCCGGGATTGGCAAGATTTGAGCTCGAGTGTGTTGGATGGGCCACATTAGAGCATGGGCCACATTTCGGTCCTAAGCTTCAATCTTGCAAGTTCCGGCCTACATAGAAAGAAAAGAAAAACTACGTAGGCAGAGGAAGCTCTCCCTACATCAATTAAGGAAAAGGGGACACGTTGGCTCAGAAGAGCCTTGAATCCCCTCCACCACGGGGCTACAAAAGAAGATTCTAATAGGGATCTGGAGGGTTATTGGAAGCACCCGGCTCCATAACCTGGCTGCAAGAAGCATTATTGTTTTCAATAGCACGCCTAGTGGTAACAAGCTTGTTGGCATACATGACAGAATGGGCATGAAGTTTGCGAGCAAGTGTATTGGCGCGTTGGTGGTCAAGTCCCAGTTGTTTAAACTGGTTAAGGGTGTGCTCAGTGTAGCAGGTCCCACCAACACCCAAAAGGATGGTGTGGAGAGTCACAACTTTTGCATTAATGAGTTTGCAGAGGTCTGCATGCTGCCGCTGTGCCGCCTCCAACTGCTGTCCAGGCCTCGTGTCTTCACAGTACTTAATTTCAATCAAGTGCACATGCCGCTGGTTTACATTCAGTTGGTGTGCTTGCCTCACGCGGTTGGCTGTGGTGGCCCTCAGTGTGGGGTTGTGTCTGCTGCGTAACGCATGATGGTCACCATCACACGGTGTGAGCAGGAGGTAGAAGGAGAAGAAGGAGTGGGTTTGGCTTTAAAGGGAGTAATCAGTATAGCATCAGGACGGCTGGAGGTGAGTCTAGATCTCTTTAGAAAATTTCTTGGAAAGAGATAAGGGGGTATAGTTCTGTTTGATGCATGTGCAGGGATTTGAAGGTTGTGCTTGGCAACCTATCATGATCACCGCTCCCAATGTCCATGTTAACCAAACCTGCTCCCCAAGGGCTTTTGCCAAGAGCTTTGATGATCATTCTTCCAGCAACATTGTGGCGTTCAGCCTTCATGCTGGAGATGGTATGATTTTGGCAGCCTGAAAGCATGTGGAGTGCGTTGTCTAATTGATGGCAGCCAGGGAGAGGGCAAAGTGGGCCAGTAGACCTTTCGAAACGAACCGCATCTTTTTGGTTATAGAGGGTGCCAATGCGATATTGTAAGATGGTGCGTTTCATGGGTGTGGATATACAGGACATGTTTTTAAAAACATTGCTGATTTTTTTATCTACATGTGGTAACAAACTCTGATAATATGAGTAGTAGCCTGTTTTGGAGTTGGCATATCCAAGTCTGTTTTGTATGCATATGAGACTTGAGATCATTTTGAAGATTGGGGAGGTAGGTGATTTTAGGATTGAATGCAGGAGCTGTGGATGTGCCAGCATTGCGTTCTTGTTTTTCCTCCTTGGCTAACCAAAATGAATGAGAAAAAGGATTTCCACCAGGGCCTGCGCCAGGAATCCCAGTATCAGCCATGTTATTATTAGCTTGGCTTGCTTGATATTTAGCAGTAGCATCTGCACATTCGTTACCAGCAATGCCAGCATGAGAAAAGAAAAGAAAAGAAAAGAAAAACTACGTAGGCAGAGAAACTCTCCCTACATCAATTAAGGAAAAGGAGACACATTGGCTCCAGAGAGCCGTGAGTCCTCTCCACCACAAAGTTTTTAAACAAAAAGGGTTAATGGGGGTCAGGAGGGTTACGTGAGATTTTACTTTGTAGAAACAAATATTGCTTTGCGAGTTGCTAATGAGGGTAGATATGGTTTTTAGGACGTTCCCTTGAATGTGTTGTTTGTGCTCCTCTGGGTAAATAGGTTGTTTACGTATTTGATGAAGAGAGGTGAGACTGTCTGAAGCAATGTGTGAATAAGAGTGCGTGATGGCAGCAGCCATCGCTGCTAATTCAGCTCGACATATGGTGTTGGTAATTCAAGTACCGTTGGGCTCGACAAAACTTCTGCTGTCAGTGAGAGGGCAGTAGACGCCTGCTACAATTTTGTGTATGCCATTCTGTATTTGACAACTACCATCAGTGTAAGCCCACGTCCTCCAGTCAGGGACTTTGAGCTTGAGGGTTGGACTAGATTGGTTAGGTACTAAAAAGTCCTTCCTGATTACTTATATATGGACAGGTTGGGTTTCTAGATATTTGTTGTTTGTCAGAGGGGAGGCATTGTCATTTATTGAATCCAGGCATATCAGCATGCATTGTATTGAGAGTAGAATGGTTGCTTATACTGCGCAGCTTCCAGTTAACTTCTGGCACAGCCAAAGCCAGGCCTTGTAGCCAAGATGGGGTATGATTGTTTAGATGAATCCTTGCAGCTGTGTTCCAGACTGCAATAATTTGTAGGTCCCAGGTGTGCTGAGAAAGGGGTATTTCCTGGTTGATGGAGGATTGTGGATCGTTGTAGCAAAGGTTAGTACGAGGGATTGTTCCAAGCTCACAACAGAGATGTGGATAGGCAGTGATGAGTATGGAATAGGGATTAGTTATCATGTGTTGTACCCATACAGGAAAGAACACGAAATTAGCAGTGGCCTCTTTGTTGAGAATGGCTGAGTAGATAGCATGGCGTAAGGCCTGAGTCATAGCTTCCTCAGCATCCTTACGTCCTTACTCAGTGCCACCATACTCGAGGAACATTTTCAAAAGTACCCCTTTTTGAAGCCTTCGTCGCCCACCTCTGCTACCATACTACCATCTTCACTATCACACTACCATCGAGACCTTATTAAGGCTAACCAACACCAAACATGCCATCCAATTCAGCAATCAAAACAATGGGGGATTGGAAGGGGAGGCTACTGGACGGGCTGCTTACAGGAGTAGGAGTGTAAGGTGAAGTTACATCGCCATATCCACGTACAAGGGCCGCTGAGCGGAAGCACTGAGGACCTGGCCAAAAAAGCTCAACTCACAAAAGCTGGACTGGAAGAAAAGATAACGAATCATGTTTGTTGCGGTCTGGTGCTTGATGGAATAGCACGAGATAAATTAGGCACAAAGGTATCAAAGTTGTTGGATCAGATTAATAATCAGTTCATTTCAAAGTTGATAAACAATGTACTGCTGCATATGGTTTGTAATTTACAAATGCTTGAAGCATTAATTTCGAATATGCTTATGCAATGCTTCATGGTCACCAGGACAAAGGAAACGTAGGATCCTAGTGGGATCCTGTTGGTGGGACTTATTACAATGAAGATACCATAGGGTTTCAAGAATTACAAGGGGGTTGGCCTATAGCCTGAGACTTTATCAACCAGCATAAAAGATTGACACCAACTCTGAAAAAAAAAACAATGAAAATTCGTACAAGTCATGATTTAGGATAGCATTGAAGTTAGGATCACTTATTATGTAAAATCTTGTCAAGAAAGGAATAAAGTATGTAATTGGAAGCCGGGCAAAAGTATGTAACGGCTTGAAAGTATCAACAAAAAGGAATAAAATATTAGGCCTCAGTAATCAACAAGCTAGCCGCCTGAGGCACGTGCATAAACTCCATACAGTGCACATTCTGTTAAGTATGCTAACAAATTTAAGTTACAAGTTGTAACCACTAGGCACGTTATTGAAAACAATAATACTCCTCACAGCCAGGTCCTGGAGCTGGGTGCTTCTAGCAACCCTCCAGATCCGTACCAGCTCTTTCTGCTCCTGCTCTGCTGTGGAGGGGACCTGCGGCTCTTTTGAGCCAATATGTCTATTTTCCTTTACTGATTTGGGGAGAGTTTCCTCTGCCTACATATTTTTCTTTTCTTTTCATGCTGTGAGGAGTATCCTTGTTACCATTAGTGCGCATTCCATTTCTTACAGAAGCAAACTACTAAGACTTACCGTTTTATCTCCTATCTCATAGAATTGTTTATGTGGCTGGAACAGTTGAGCAGGCCGAGCGGCCAAACAACCTGGCTGAAGGTCAAATCCCATTGTAACCTTGTATCCTAACCAGTCGTGCGCCTACTGTTAACAAGGATGTTGGCTTAACAGAGTGGGCATGGAGTTTGCAAGCAAGGTAAATGGCAAGCTGGTGGTCTAGGCCCAGTTGTTTATACTGGTTAAGGGTATGCTTAGTATAACTAGTCCCACCGACACCCAGAAGAATGGTGCGTATCACCATAACAGTGGTACGCACCAAGCTATATGTTCCTTTCTTTCCCTTTGTTAAGAAAGACAGAAAGATAGTCTATGCTGAGCATGCGAAACTCGCCCTTATGAATTGCTGCCTTGGTATTGTTTCTGGATTTGCCAAAGCAACTTGCGCGAAATGTGAGCAAAGTCCGGCTTCGTGCTCACACTTTAAAGGTTGGATGTTTGGCAGGATGGAACTTCTGTGTTTGACAGGTGATCTCGCAATCAAACTTGAGATGAGTCGCATGTACTTTTTGACTGCACTGATGGACAAGTTTGTTCTTTGCACCACGAATGTCACACGCTATTTGAACCTTTTTCTTTATGTAAGAAAAGAAAAGAAAAGTCTACGCAAGCCAGGTCCAGCTGCGTACATTAAGGAAAGGTCCCCTAACTAGCAAGCTAGCCAGGGCCTCACCGAGGCTTCTTTATGTATTTCTCTAACACACAAGCTGATTTTGTGATGGAGTCAGGAGAAGGCTCTTGCATTTACAGAGATTATAGTCAACAATGTGGAACTCGTGAATCAGTTCCAAGAAGCAGAGTCCGCTGGTGATGTTGACAAACTTGCTTTTTGTGTGCGTTCTCTAATTGTGCAAGCTGCAAGCGATAGGGCAGTTGGCATGACATCCTTGGCCAAGTGTGCTTTTGTGCGTGCTAGGAAGCAGAAAGGGCCTTTGAGCCCTGCCTGGTTTAATGAAGAATGCAGAATGAAACGGAAGATGTTTATTGAGGCAGTGAAGCGCGGTGAAGCAAAGCATGCATGCCAATTCCTGAGGAAGGAAAGCAGAAGGTGCAACCGTGCGACAAAGCGCAGTTATAAGAGGCAGCAGTGTGCTGTTTTCCTGGATAGATTGTTTAAGAAGGACCCCCAAGTCCATGCCATGTTACGGAAGAGGCAGACCTCACACATTACTCCAGTCGCAACAACAGCATGGAACCAGCACTTGCAAAGCCACTTTCCAGTACAACCAACAGTTGTGCCGCAAGAAGGAGGGCATGGTTGTTCAACAAGGACTGCTAGATTTACTTGCTTGTCAGGAAGAGATATGGTTGTGCCTTTAGGTAGGAACCACGCACCCCCAGAGGTGCTCTTGAGACAAGGTGCTGAATCTGGGTGGGTTCCTCAACCTGACTGCTTGGAGACTCCTAGTACAACAGTTTTGGAAGGAATGATCGGGTCCCACATCAAGAAATTAAATGCGAGTGCTTCATCTGGATTAGACGGTATTCCTATACCCTTCCTTAAACATGCCTGTTTGCCCATTGAGCGTGGTCGGAGAGTGGATCATGTTAACGTGCTAGTGCCTCTGATAGCACGCATGTTCAGGGTTTTTCTGAGTAAAGCTAGGATCCCTGCATGTTGGGAAGTGGCGAAACTGAGTCCCCTTCACAAGAAGGGAGCTTTATCAAACCCTGGGAACTACAGGATGATTGCTGTCAGTGGGGTGATGTACCGTATTTATGCCAACGTGCTAAAAGACTTGGTGACGGATTGGTGTATCCAAAAAAATAAGGTCCCAGACACCCAATTTGGTTTTTACCCCGGTAGGAGCACTCTGCATCCACTCTTCATCCTGAGGCACTTAAGGCATGCTGCAAGAAAGCTCAAGCCACTGCAATCACCTAGGCTGCATGCTGCCTTCATTGACTTCTCTCAAGCCTACGACACTGTGCCCCGTTTGCAATTTTGGGACCATCTACAACGCATTGCCATGCCTGCATTACTTCTCCGGGCAATTAAGGAAATGTACCAGGATGATGAATATATTCTGATGGATGGGGATAAAAGGGCAAGTGTGCGTCCAACAAATGGAGTCAAGCAAGGTTGGCACCTGTCCCCTCTCTTGTTTTCTCTATACATCAATGACATGGGCAGAGATATTAGTGAAGGTATCAGAGGTGCTGTGACAGGGGATGGAGTGAATGGCGTTTCATACATGCTATATGCAGACGACTTGAGTTTAACTACCAATGACCCAGGTGAAATGCAAGTTATGCTGAATAGATTACGAGCTTATGCAATGAGAAAGGGGCTGACTGTCAATACATCAAAGTCAGAGGTCATGCATTTTAATAGTAGGTCGTGTTCTTCTCTGCCTACTTTCATGTATGGAGACGTGGCTCTTCCAGAGAAAGAGCAGTTTAGATACCTCGGTATGCTTGTGGACAAGCACATGAATCTGAAGGTGTCTGAGGAGCATGCAGTGCGACCTTACATGGCTGCCCAGCGAAGGATCAAGGAATTTGTACATGAACATGATCTAAAGAATAGGCCGCATGCTCTGATTTGGCTCTCTAAGGTGTATGGCATTCCGGCTGGGATGTACGCGTGCCAAGTGTGGGGTACAGAGTACTTACGAGAAGGCAGTGAATTCAAAAGCCATTTGCAAAAAAGGCAATTATGCTCTCTAAGGCGTTTTCTAGGTGTGAAAAGTACTGCCACGAACTGGCCAGTATTGAGAGAGTGTGGTCAAGAGCCCTTACAGTTTTATTGGTTAAGGGCTACTGTTAAGTTTTTCAACAATATGCTCAATTCTAACAGTAAAACATTATGCTGAAGGCAGATTTACACCGTGACCTTGCTGATATGGATGAGTCTTGTTCAACCAAGTTGGTCTGCACATGTATCTAAGTCATTTAATGGCATGCGCAATGAGGAGGTGTTTAAACAGAAATTACTGAGTGCTTCCAAGATACCCATGCAGGATTTTTTAGGGGATTTGAGGTACAGACAGCAGAAGGTTTGGAGGGAAGCAGACGCCCTAAGTCCCCGAGAGGTGAACAGAAAAGCAGTGACTTACCATCATTGGTGTGGGAAACCTTTGAATCAAACACCACGCACACCCTTCTGTATCCCATCATATTTATTTAAGGATCTGGATAAAGGAGTCATGAGTAATGTGAGTAGGTTTAGGCTTCGTGCCCACTGCTTGAAGGTCGAGTCCTGTAATGGTTGAGTGGTTCAAATATTTGTGATAAGTGTGGGTGTGCTGAAGTCCAGGACGAGAAGTATGTTCTTTTCTACTGCAATCGCTGTGAGTTGTGTGAGCTGCGCAGAACATACAAGGACCTGTTCATTGATCTTTTTAAACCGTTACACACTTTTGCCCAGCTTCCAAACACTGATTTTGTTCCTTTCTTGGCGTGCTTTCACGTTGTGACTAATCTTGAGGTCAATGCTTTTCTAAATCAAGACTCGCACAGATTTTCAAAATTTTTGTCTGAACTGGTTTCAATTTTTGATGCTGGATGAGAATGTTTCACCAGCAGCCGATCAGCCAGATTTTCGGGCTGTAGGCCAACCCCTTGTAACCCCTTACGTATTTCTCTGCATCAAGTGGCTTCTCAAATCCTTCATCAGCGAAACACAAAGTGTTTTCCTTTTTGTATCTAAGCTTATGAATCGATCTCTGGCTGGCTGAGACTAGCCACAAGCCGATCACCCAAACAACCTGGCCAAGGGTCATTCCCACATTGTAGCCATTGTAACCCTAAGCTGAGCAAGTGTGCATTAAGGGAAACCTGACAGTCAGCTTCCCTTCTTAAGGATTAAAGAATTTGACAACTTCCTGTCTCGTATTTTTTGCTCTCAGATTTGAACTTCTCTGGCAGACACCCCTCTCAAAGCTGGAGGAAACGAAATAATACAATAGCTTGCTGACCCAATGGAAATGTCTTTGATTTAATTCAGTTCATTGCCTACATACATTTTCTTTTTCTATAGCTGGAAAATAACGAAGAAGGGCAAACATTCTGTATTAAGTTAAACTGGCACAGAATGCAACGCCAACAAGAGCCATGATGGAGACCAGTTTCCAGTATCAAATTGTGTGCGGCATAACAAATTCCTGGATGAATTACAATGAAGGAAAGCAATTGTGAATAGAATTTAACCCAGCAATAAATAAAATGGCAAAACTGTACAAGTAGCGAAAGACATGAGTTCATAAATGGGCATCCTTGTAAATAATGCCAAATTATGACGTGCCAGAGCTTCCCGAGAGACAAAACGAATGGACACAGCGGCAGACTCACAAAAACAGGTCAAAGGCGTGCAGAGACAACAGGGCAAACCACCCATTTTTCCAAACAAGCTCACGGTCAATTTGCAGCTGACAAGGCCTAATGAACCAACCTAGGGTGATTGATGATGCCGTCCGGATGATTACTACTCCTATCTTGACAGTCTAAGTGAGGAGGAAAAGCTACAACAACCAGTAGCAAGGAAATTTCCTCCAGCGTTCCCGACCACTATTCTTTCCAGGTCAGCTCTTTGTAGCAGCATGTGCACCTTTGAACAGCTGCTTCTTTGCCTTGCGCTGCTTGGATGCCACTTCGTCTGCACGCTTGCGCTTGCGCTCGGCCGCGCTGCCAGATGCTCCCAATGTGCTTGGGGCCTCCTGTTAGAGCACAGCAATGCAGTGCAGTGCATTGTTGCAAGATTGTCATTCAACGGGTCAAGAGGCAATGCATCACATATCCAAGTGCTGGGGCCCTTCTGCAAATGCAGTGCCTCGCAGAGCAAAGCCCCAGAATAGAGCAGAAGCAATGCACCAGTAGCACCCGTACATGTATTGGGCTACCTGCAAAAGCAGAGCAGTGCAGTGCAGTGCAGTGCAATGCATGACGTAATGGGTCGTCATTCGACAGACCCAAAAGCGATGAAAGTCGGGGCTTTCCTGCGAATGCTGTGCAGGCAGCAATGCTGCAAAATGACCACTTCAAGGATCACAATACAGTGAGTATAGTGTGAACATGCCTGACGTGCCAGGGCTCTCCTGCAGAACCGGTGCAGTGCAGAGTCTAGCAGCGCACTGTGCAGTGCAGGTGACCTGGTCATCCAATGGATCACAGCGTCTTACACCATATACACGCCTGGCAGCCTAGGGCCTCCTGCAAAAGCAGCACTAAGCAGTATTTGGCGCCACAGTCCAGTCTGTGGCATGGAAACACTGATTTAAAATTCAAAGACGCAGGAACGGATGCGCAAAATTTGCTGATGTCCCTCCATAAATGAGCACACAGTGCAACACGCAGCTGCAGTGTGTTCATGCATTGCATCACAGATGACAAATCATAAACAAAATCACAGGTTGCAAGGGATCCCCTGCAAAAAGGCACACTGTCGCACAGCCTGGCATGCGGAGTTAGGACGGCTGCTGCAGGCATGTCCACCAAAAGAAAAGGGGAAAGGGCTGTGTAGCTTGGCTTGGCACTGCAGCTTATCTTGGGCCTTAGGCAAGCAACCTTAGCCTTCCAAAAGCCTAGTGACTTCTAAACTCCTCACAGGGCATGAGCTGAAAGCAAATAAAAAAGATAGCACGCCTACCAGGCTGGGTGCTCTCCACACGTCCACGTAACCAGGCTCTATTACTAAGGTTGCAAAGTAGCAAAGAGGACCCAGACATCTCTTGATAAAACCTTTGGCCCTCTACCACCTACCTTCACTTACAGCCTAATAGACTGTTATTGAAACGCCCGAGTGCTTTGCTATCCATTATACTCTCCAGAGATCCAGTGCTCGACTAAAAAATAAGTCCAAAGAAGTTTGACGAACAGAGTAAAGAGGACAGGTCCCACAACCACTACCCTGACCATTGAGTTAGCAAGTAGACAAGATCAGATCAGACTAGAAAAGGGCAAAAGGCATGTTTGGTTAATGATGCACGGTTTACATGCAAAAACGACATTGCAGAGGAGAGGCCCCACCTTGAGAGCATGAGCAAACGCAACGTGTCCCAGGTGAAGGTTGCGCACATGGAATGCCTTCTTTGTCTCTGATGTATGCGTTGCATACGCCCGGACAAAGGAACGGAATGCATCTGAGGCCAGGTTGCGGAGGGAAGGCTCGGAAGCCACCTCCTGCGCACGTGTGTGTGTGTGTGTGTGTGTGTGTGTGTGTGTGTGTGTGTGTGTGTGTGTGTGTGTGTGTGTGAGTGTGTCTGTGTGTCTGTGTGACGTATAGATGATTGTGTATTTGTGTGCTTAGATGGGGTGATTTTTGGTGCCAAATGCCAGATGCCTTGTCCATGCATGCACATATTTTTAAGCATGTCAAAAGGGAGGGGGTGCTGTTTGAAGCAGTTCCGACATCAACTAGCAGCTGTTTGCGGGGATTTGAAAGGAGATTGGCTGAGTACATTGAAATCATTCACTGAGAAACACCAGAAACCTCAACCCAGAGGAACTTGAGTGAAAAGGCTGCAATGTGTTTCCTGACACAATCCCAGAAAATAGAGGCAAATCTGAGACCTGCTTTTACGCGCTCTTATGTTTAGGTATCCTTGCAGTAATGCATTTACCTGCTTTTTTCTTGCAAAGAGTGCTTTGATGCTTGCTTGTGACAAGAATAACCTGGCATCCGAACTTCACAGAACTCACAGCAAACAACATGCACAGTTTGTAAAAAAATTGGACTTATTTCTGAGCACTGCACAACCTCCATTGACAGCAAATGGGAATGGCAGCAGGTATTCTCATTCCAGCATGTCTTTCATATTTGCTCAACATCCTCAGATTTACGGTGCAGAGCTTTTTTTGTCCCCTGCATGTTGGGTCTTCTCAAGATGCATACTGGTAGATGATCCAGCATATACTTCTATTTGTACTGCCATCTGCAGAAGGCGCCTTTGCAGGATGATAACCACATTTCCACATCTCTAGCTACATATCCAGCAGGATGATCCTGCCACAATTGTCACCTGGGTGCTGCTATTGCCCAGCTGCCACAGTTACTGAGCTGCAATGTTACACGCACGAGGCGTTGTCCCCTGCATGTTGGGTCCTCTCAAGATGCATGCTGGTAGATTGATCCAGCATATGTTTCTATTTGTACTGCCATCAGCATAAGGCGCCTTTGCAGGATGATAACCACATTCCCACATCTCTAGCCACGTATCCAGCAGGATGATTCTGCCATAATTGTCACCTGGGTGCTGCTATTGCCTAGCTGCCACAGCTACTGAGCTGCAATGTTACACGCACGAGGCACCTGTGCAGGATGACAGCAAATCCCTAGGCACATGCCTAGCAGGATGATACTGCCACAAGCTCGCCTTGCTGCCTCTGTAACATAGTTGCCAGTGTTACCTGCATGAGGCGCCTCTGCAAGATGATGGCCTTGCCAAATCTGTAGCAAAACTATGCTGCCACCACTGTCACCTAACTGCCACTCATACTGAGCTGCTACTGTTACCTGTATGTGGCACCAGTGCATGATGATGGCACATCCCTAGGCACACACCTAGCAGGATGATGCTGGCACAAACTTGTTTTGCTGCCACTTGTACCCAGTTGCCACTGTTACCTGCATGAGGCGCCTCTGCAGGATGATGGCCACATCAGAGGGCTTCCCAGGCTTCCCGGCTCTCAATTTTTTACTCTTGCCCCCTGAAAGATACATACGCAGAGCATAAGCACAGCATACTATGATAGATAGGACAACCATCACAACTCCTCCAACCTGCCGTATGGACTGGAAGTACAAAATGTATGATGGCAAGCTTTCTGATGGGCTGAGTACGCAGGTATTTCCAGCTGGTTGTAGAGGGCAAGGCAAGCATTTGTATCAGAGTGGAATAAACCATCCCTTATTTAGGGAAAAAAAAACATCTGGGTCAGGCTTGATAGAACAAATTATGCTTTCAATTTTGGGTACCCTGAAATTTCAATGAGAACTCCACTGCTTACGATAGCTTACAGGGAGGGTGCCTCGCTACGGACTTGCTCCCCTGCGTCACACTCTAAACACAAAAACATTCCCTTGTCTCTGGTGTGGACAGTTTCCTCCGTGCTTCCTTCTATCGCCATTGAGGCATGAGGCATAGATACGTCAATCATAACGTATCACGGGCCCTGATATGGACCTCTGTTCCTTTGAAGCGGAAAACAAAATGAGTGCAGGTCCTCACTCTCCATGCCCACATTAAATAACAACCACAGCAGTGACCCTGGAGAACTGTTGGATAGCTCATGCACCTCAAAGACTCTTAATCTAGATTGAGTAGCTGCAACATCGAGGGCAGGCTGCTGGCCTCCAGCCTCCCCACAAGCCATGTGCTGCATGGACCGTGCAACTTGACCTGGCATGCATATCTTGACGAAGGAGTGTCGCAGTGAGTGCTACTGCTGAATGCACAACACTAGATCACCCAAAGCAGAGGGATGTGTGACACTCCCATGCCCAACAGAATTGATGCTTTGAGGATGTGGCAGGGTTACGTCTTTGCTTGCAGAACTCACCACCGCCTGCCTCTGCATCATCTTCGGGCACCGGCAGCCACTTGAGCGCATTCTCCACGCTGTCCTCCTGCAGAGCCACCAGCAACGACACCAAGGCATAGAATGACTTCAGTACAAAATTAAAGCAAGGCAGACAAAGAGGTACCAATCGTCTTCAGGCACTGGCAGCCACTTGAGCGCATTCTCCACGCTGTCCTCCTGCAGAGCCACCAGCAACGACACCAAGGCACATAATGACTCCACTACAAATTTGCAAGGCAGACAAAGAGGTACCAATCGTCTTCAGGCACCGGCAGCCACTTGAGCGCATTCTCCACGCTCTCCTCCTGCAGAGCCACCAGCAACGACACCAAGGCACATAATGACTTCACTACAAAATTTGCAAGGCAGATAAAGAGGTACCAATTATCTTCAGGCACCGGCAGCCACTTGAGTGCATCGACCATGCTGTCCTCCTGCAGAGCAATCAATCACTCCAAGGCACACTTTAAATTGTGTCGTCGTCAGGCATCTTGGGTACCAGGCAAAGCCACTTGAGTGCATCGTCCACACTGTCCTCCTGCAGAGCCATCATGGCACAGTTGAGAAGGAGGCAAACTGTGGGCAAACTACACTGTCCGGACAGAGCCCGGACAGTGGGCCCAGACACAGCCATCAATCATCCCATGGCACAGTTGAGGAGGAGGAGGAGGCAAACTGTGAGCAAACTGCATTGTCCTTAGGCTCGGACAGAGCCACTTGGGTGCACTGTCCATCCTGTCCTCCTGCATGGGCATCCAATTTTATAAGTCACACTTTGAAAAGTGCATGAATTGTATCATGCCGTCTTTACTATCCTCAAGCACACGTAGTTTCTTGAGTGCGCTGTCCCCGCTGTCCTCCTGCAGAGTCATTACCACATTGATCTGATGCAAACTTTGCTAAGTCCATCTACATCACGAGCCCAAAGAAAGCTTAAGCTTAGGCTCTGATAAGGGGGCAGCTTGAGCACCAGACACAGCATGGATGGCGCCTGCAGAGCATCAGGCCACAAACAAAAATAATAAGCAGATTGGAGCTGGGATGTTAATTACATCTGAAATGCGCACACACATGCGCATTGTGTTTGTACCTGCCTGAGCATGACTCATGCTGCATGACTCATGCTGCATGAGCTGGCAATAGATGGGGGTTTCACCGCGATATGAATGATGTGCATTGATGCAGTGTTGACTATGCCATCAAAACAAGTCAAATTATGCATAAGTTGTGTGACACGCTTACCCATTACAACTGCCAAAAAAACTCTGAACCAGATGCATGAGCCTTGCACAAGAAATCCCCTCTCCTTACTTCTTTCCCCCCCCTCCCGTAAAAACCTTGTCAAAATCTGCGATACCTGCACCACCTGCACTACCCACCTATACACACACACACGCACACACACACACACACACACACGCGCGCGCACACACATACACACACACCTGCATTGTGATGCCTTTTGAGGCCAGCATTCCCAAGTACGGGCGCTCGTGGGGCATGAGGAACAAGATGGACTCCCCAGCATGGCCCATGCGAGCTGTACGCCCCACGCGGTGCACATACCTGTTTTGCATGACACAGTATGACACTGTTGTTTTGTATGACACAGTACAGCAAGTTTGTTTTGTACAGACATCAATTGGATGTATGCAAGATGCAAGGTTGAGCACCCTGAGTGGAAGCAAACTGACGTCCTTGTTGCTGGTGTGTTCTGCCTGTCTTGTCCTCAGGCAAGATCAAAGTGCCATGGCAACGTCCACCAGTCAATTTTGAAGCTCAAAATGAGATGAGAGCTCTCTAACATAATCGCTGAAGGAAGACCCGCCTTAAAATTGTGTGATGTGCAGCCCTTTGGTTGTTTTGAGCTGGGACATACAAAGGAACATTTCAGACCAATTCCTGCATTTTCATCACATAATCATCACTCCAGCATTGTTACTCATTTGAAGAAAACAAGTGCGGAGCCCACCCCTGCCGATTTCCCCTTACACAAGCAACATAAATCAACACAACTTCCCCCCCAACCATCACCACCCAGACAGGCCTTGTCAACTCACTCAGCAGGGGCACCAGGCACATCATACTGCAAGATGTGGGTGACATCTGGAAAGTCCAGGCCACGCGCAGCCACGTCTGTGCACAGCAGCACTGCACGCTGGGCCTGTGTGTGTATGTGTGTGTACGTGTTTGAATGTGGGTGAGCGCAGATGCGTTCTAGCAGCGTGCTTTTCTCCATCTTCCATCGGTGCTCTGTACCAGCTCATTGAAAAGCACATCTGAAGCAGTCTGAACAAGTCTTTTGCTTTCCAATTGGTCTGGGATCTGTACTGGCTTGTAGTAGGTAGGCATCTTTACCAGTTGTTAGCCTTTTTAATCAGTGCCTTTTCCTCGCCTGTGTGAAGCGCAGAAAGTTTACAGGCGCTGTGATTGGGGCATGTACCCATGCAGCTTGCACACACAGCAGCTCAAAATTGCTGCTGCAACCAAGAAAGCACAAAGGCACTCTTTTCCTCACCTGTGTGAAGCGCAGGAAGTTGGCAGTACGCTGTGACTGGGGCATGTCCCCATGCAGCTTATACACGGATGGCTCATTGTTGCTGCTGCTGCCGGGAAAGGACAGAAGAGGGGCACCTGTAGCCGCCTCCCAAACCTGATAATTTGATGAACGAGCAGCAAGGGGAGCACATCTGAAGGAAAGAGGAGAAGAAAGGAAAAAAAGAGGAAAGTGCACATGCCTGGTGTGCCTTACCCTACTCATACAATGACTGTTGTTGCTGCCGCTAATGCTAGGGATGGCCACGTAGGATAAAAAATCTTTCAGGGCAGCTGATATCGAGCCACACAGAGCTGCACCACATTGCTGTACCATGACATCGTGCCGCAAGCAGCTGACATCACGCCTCATGTAGCTGCATCATGGCATCATCTTTGGTGTAGCTGCAGCATGACCCTATGCTGCAGGCAGCTGCATGATGCGGCATGTAGCTGCATCATGGCATCATCTTTGGTGTGGCTGCAGCATGAGCCTATGCTGCAGGCAGCTGCATGATGCGGCATGTAGCTGCATCATGCAATCATGCCGCAAGCAGCTGCAGCATCATGTAGCTGCTGCTGCACGTAGCTGCAGCATGCCTCACACATCTGACATCATGCCGCTGCAGCATGACATCATGTATCATAATGCTGCATGATTACATCATGCCACAAGTAGCTGCTGCATATAGCTGCAGCTGTCCTACACTAGGACTAGTGAACACCTCCTCTAAACAAATCAGCTGGTGGGAATCCAAAGGCCACACACACACACACACACACACACACACACACACACACACACACACACACACACACACACACACACACGCTCGCGCGAGCGCACTTTTGATCGCACCTTCACTAGCAGCTCGTAGTGCAGCTCCACGCCATCACAGCTGGACAGAAACACCACCGCTTTGCGCCCCTGGTTCTGGCTGCTATCCTCACCACCCTGTCAATGGAAACAGTGACAGCATTGCAGTGGATCTTAGCTCGCGGTCCCCCATCAATCATTTGTGTGCTTCGGATATCTGAAGACACCACCTATCCTTGGATTGACAGGTGCAGAACACACTAACTCTGAGAGCTTAAGAGACAGCATTATTTCAGCTTTTTGACCAACAAACCAAGCAACCTAACTGCACTTGCAAATCGTTCTCTGCTCTCCAACTTGCAGCAAATGAATAACATTACCAGTTTGCTCATCGTTGTATCTCAAAGGAGATGCTCCTATTGCTGTCCTCATCAGCAGCATCCTCTCCTTTGCCTCTCATAGAAAGCTACCACCAATTCTCTCACACAAAAACTACACAATAAAGCAAATTTCAAGCATGCATTGAAGATTGAAATGTGCAAGCAAGCAACCTAAATCCACCATCCTAGAACACCACTCACCTTTTTGAATCCCGTTTTCAGCAATTTCTGCCGTATCAATCCTGCCAGCGCTAACAACCTTTGCCTGCACTCCACAAACACGCAGCACTGCCGCAGCTGGCTGGGAATATGGAAAGTGCCTGCGAAAGTAAACACCAGAGGCTGATGAGAGTGACCAAGAGCAGCACGGTACACCCGGAAAGAAAACTCTAGAACCACACAAACATGATGCAGTGGCAGCAATGGTAGCAGATACGGCAAAAGGAAAAGAGAACATTGAATCCACTTTGCCACTCATAGAAGCAAGCCTTGTCAATGGCAAAGGTGTAGGGGGCAATCTGCTGCCAATATAAGCACATGAGCGCACCTGATCCAGGGTCTTGGTGTGCTGAGCTGCCACTGCCAGCCTGAGGCTCTGCAGACTCATCTCCATCACCAATAGGAGCTGTGCTGAGCTGCAGGCCAGACTCGCTCTGCATTTTAAACCAGGAACCACACAATAGGTGCTGTGTGTTAAACTGCAGGCCAGACTCACTCTGCATTTCAAACCATAAACCACACAGTAGGCGCTGTGCTGAGCTGCAGGCCACACTTACTCTCTGCATTTTAAAGGGAAAAAACAACCACTCCGCCACAAAACCACCGCAACACGAGTAAATCAAAGATTGCCCTTAATTACAGGCGTTTTTGCCAATCCATGCAATGCAAGCATGCGCGTAACATGTTATCTTTCTGGCTCGAGAGTTTCAACCAAATCTTTCTAGCAATTTTAGACTAGCCAGCCCTTGGTAACAAGCATGCGTGCGATGTGTGTTTACTCTGGCTTGCTTGTTAAATCATTGTTTGCCTGAAATGCCAGGATGTCGACTTGCCAGCCCTAGGTGCCAAGCGCCCCACGACTAAAAAACTGATTTTAATTGCAGGACTAAGGCAGACCAAGAGCAAGAGGGGCCAAAGATATTTGCTGCCATTGCAGAAGAAACAAGATGCAATTGCAAGGGGCACCACACACACTGCAAGTGCACATAAAATGATGGCACGTGTCCATTTACAATGGTGTCATTTACCATGGCAGCATGTATTCATCTCATCTCACCAAATGTGTGCAACAAATGCCCAAGGAAGCTTGACTGTGGTGGACAAAGGATCTGCATGGAAAGCATGCATACTAGGGCATGCAGCTTCCATTTTGCATGCTGCTGCTGGCAATGAAAAGGCTGGATGTTTGGGACCTTCCTCAAAAGCTGTCTCACCTCACAGGGCAGGCACCAAATGAGTGAAAGTGTGGCCCAGCCTCAATCAGATCCTCATGCTTTACTGAACGCTCATGCAAGTATGCGCACTTCCTGAACCACGCAAACAACTGCAGCAGCTCACCACACAAAGGGTTGCAACAGCAGCAGCAGCAGCTCACCTGAACCTGCATGACAAAGAACTGCAGCAGCTCACCTGAGCCAGCGTGAAGCCAATTGTAGCTGGCTTGTGCAGGGTAGTGGCCGCCAGACCTGTCAGCCGTTCATGGAGAGTCGCGCTAAGCAGAGCTGTAGTGCGCTTGTGCTCGGAAGTTCCAGCCTGGCATGCACAAAACGGAACAGGATAGTTATGCGTTGTACATTTAGTGCAGAGCTGCACAATGGATGCAGAGTTGTGGTGCGCTTGTGCTTGGAGGTATCAAAGAGCGAGATAACGTACAAGATGACACAGAACAATGGTGTGCTGTATGATGACAAAAATGCCAAGCCGTACAAATAGATGCAGAGCTGTGGTGCGCTTGCGCTTCAAGGTATCAAACTGAAATGTATAAAACAAAACAGAAAAGCGGTGTTATGCAAATGAATGCGGAGCCGTACATATAGATGTAGAGCCGTGGCGCGCTTGTACTTGGAGGTACCACAATGGCATGTACAAACAAAACAGAATAGTGATGCGATGTGAAAAAAGAATGCAGAGCCGTACAAATAGATGCAGAGCCATGGCGCGCTTGTACTTGGAGGTACCACAATGGCATGTACAAAACAAAATAGTGATGCGATGTGCAAAAAGAATGCAGAGCCGTACGGATAGATGTAGAGTCGATGCATTTGGCTCATAGCACCAGCCTGGCACTTACAAATAGGCACACAGGAGTCATTTGTGGTGATGTGCGCTCAGTGATGCTGCTCCCATAGGCAATGTCATGGGCACAGGCATGCATGCCCCTCTGGTATAAGCTAGCCCATGCGTGCACAAGCTTAACATCTCGTTCCCCACTGCTCAGCAGTTGCTCAATGAAATAAAGAAGGCAGACAGAATGAAGTATGCACGATCAACTTCATTTTTTCCAATGTCTGCGCTCAAATCCACCTCTTTGCAGCAGAGTCACAGCCAGACCCTGGAATTTACCTTCTGAGAGGCCTTCTTTGCATGCATGTTATGATTACAGACGGGCCCTGGAATCCGCCTTTTTGCAGCAGAGTCACAGCCAGACCCTGGATTTTACCTTCTGAGAGGCCTTCTTCGCACGCATATTATGATTACAGACGGGCCCTGGAATCCACGTTTTTGCAGCAGAGTCACAGCCAGACCCTGGAATTTACCTTCTGAGAGGCCTTCTTCGCACGCATGTTATGATTACAGACGGGCCCTGCAATCCACCTTCTTGCAGCAGAGTCACAGCCAGACCCTGGAATATACCTTCTGAGAGGCCTTCTTTGCATGCATGTTATGATTACAGACGGGCCCTGGAATCCACCTTTCTGCAGCAGAGTCACAGCCACTTCACTCATATCCACCCTTCCTACAACCACCTCTCCTACAGCCGCTTCACTCACAGCCACCTCTCTCACAGCCAGCTTAGTCACAGCTACCTTCTTGCAAAAGATTCACAGCCAGAGCCAAGAGATGCACGAGGTCAAACGGGCATCCTTCCCCAGTGACCCACTTGGCCTACCTAAAAATTGCCTGAGTCGGATTAAATCCACCTGGACTTGTCCGAATCTGCCTGGATTCCTGCCTGCTTGATACTCAGAAAATTCATCGCCTGCCTGATACTCATAAAATTGTCCGGTAGGCCCATAACCTGCCAACACATTTCAAGCCCAAGACTGGATACCAAAGCCCAGGCTGGCAGCTAAAGCTGCAAAATTCCTTCCCTGCTACCATTGGTTTAAGTAAAGTAAAAGTCTATGCAGGCCACAGGCCGCGTGCATTAAGGAAAGGTCCCTTAACTAGCAAGCTAGCAAGGGCCTCACCAGAGGTCCCTCAAAACTACACTAGCTACAGCTAGCCTAGGAGAGGAAAAGAGACTGGAAATTAATGAGGTCCAAGCACTTCTCATTGTAAGCTTGGGCGTTATGCAATCTCATTGGTCTAAGCATATCTTTTTTGGAGCTCATTGGGTCCAGGCATCTGTCATCCTATTCTCTGACACCATCTCATCAATTCTTTGCTCACCTGCCCGGCTTTTGGACTTGTCACCTCCTGCACCTGGCCTCAGTCCAATGTGCCATTGTGACAGATGGCTACCCAGATTTTTTGACCACCCTTATCACCAATACGCGACACAGCTCACCTCCTCTGCCTTCTGGTCCAGAACCTCTATGATGGCTTTCAGCTTGGCTTCAAAGCCCAGGTCAAGCAGTCTGTCAGCCTCATCCAGGATGAGCCACCTGAGCTCACCTGCAGCGCGATGGGGACAACCTATTAGCAAAACGGGAGCAACAAGACATGAATCCCAGCTCAAGCTGCCTGTCAGCCTCAACCAGGATGAGCCACCTGAGCTGACCTGAAGCACAACAAGAGAGGCCAAAAAGCCAAAACAGCTGTTGTTGTTTGCGGCTGACTTATCAACCTGTAAGGTGACCATTCTCAGAGGGCACCCTTTGTAGGCTTTGGACGACAAGCATCAAAGGCTTCTAAATGGTCATGATATAGGGCGCGCTAAAGCTGAGAGCTCACCGCTCCAGAAGCTGGATGTGCAGTACAAGTCCATGAAACTACTAAATCATGGTACTTTTCCAATGGTCCATGAGCTTGCCAATTCATGGTGCTCTGCAAATGGTCCATGAGGCTACCAACTCACTGGTACAGAAGCTGGATGTGCTCTGCTAGTGGTCCACGAAGCTACCAAGTCACCGACCTTGGAGCTGGATGTCTTCTGTAAGCGGGCCATGAGCCTGCCAACTCACAGTGCTCTGCAAGTGGTCCATGAGCCTGCCAACTCACCGATCTTGAAGCTGGATGTGCTCTGCAAGTGGTCCATGAGCCTGCCAACTCACCGATCTTGAAGCTGGATGTGCTCTGCAAGTGGTCCATGGGCCTGCCAACTCACCGATCTTGAAGCTGGATGTGCTCTGCAAGTGGTCCATGGGCCTGCCAACTCACCGATCTTGAAGCTGGATGTGCTCTGCAAGTGGTCCATGAGCCTGCCAGGGGTGGCCACCAGCAGCGTGACACCCTTGCGCAGCCGGGCCTTCTCATGTACGCGGTTCTCGCCGCCAATCACAAGGCCAGGCACCTGCAAGGGCAAGCAGCAAGGCTGTGAGCAAGGGACTTGCAGGCTGTGAGCAAGGGACTTGCAGGCAATGAGCAAGGGACTGTGAGCAAGGGACTTGCAGGCTGTGAGCAAGGGACTTGCAAGGGCAAGCAGCATTGGAGGCACCTGGCCTACAACTACGAGGCCAGGCACCTGCAAGGGCAAGCAGCAAGGCTGTGAGCAAGGGCAGGGACCTGCAAGGGCAAGCAGCATTGGAGGCACCTGGCCTACAACTACGAGGCCAGGCACCTGCAAGGGCAAGCAGCAGGGCTGCGAGCAAGGCCAGGGACCTGCAAGGGCAAGCAGCATTGGAGGCACCTGGCCTCCAATCACAAGGCCAGGCACCTGCCAGGGCAAGCAGCAGGGCTGCGAGCAAGGCCAGGGACCTGCAAGGGCAAGCAGCATTGGAGGCACCTGGCCTCCAATCACAAGGCCAGGCACCTGCCAGGGCAAGCAGCAGGACTGCGAGCAAGGCCAGGCTCAAGCATAGGCATTGGAGGCACCTGGCCTCCAACCACGAGGCTAGCATTGCCCACAGCCCTGTGGAGAAAGTGGTGATCTGTCAGCTTCATACAGTGCACTAAGCATTGCCAGCGCACACTGGACATGGCCCGCGCACACTGAGCACTTAACAGTAGACACACTGAGCACTTGCCACTGGACATCGCCAGCGCACACTGAGCACTTGTCTGTAGACACACTGAGCGCTTGCCACTGGACATTGCCAGCGCACACTGAGCACTTGCCACTGGACATTGCCAGCGCACACTGAGCACTTGTCAGTAGGCACACTGAGCACTTGCCACTGGATATTGCCAGCGCACACTGAGCACTTGTCTGTGCAGACACACTCAGCACTTGTCCCTGGACATTGCCAGCACACACTGAGCACTTTTTGGTGCCCCTCTTATGCGGGCAGGCAAAGCACTTCATTGATAAGAAACTTTGCAGGCAAACAACACATTTTGCAGGCAGACAAGACACATGCTGGCAGCGCTTGGCCAGGTGTAATGTGGGAAAAGGAAAAAGGAAACCAGGGCTGAAAGGCCAAAACATGTGTTCATGAGTTAAAAACCATGGGCGCATCCTGGCCTGCGGCTAAATATGCCTTTTAAAAACAAACATCTTTGCCCCAGGGTTGCACAGCTCATGGCAAACAGGTCATTTCTTTTAGAGAGAACTGAAGCGCATGCACCCACCAGCCAGTAATACTTCTTCAGCAGCAGCATGGCCACATCATGGATTTGTAGGCACAGTTCCCTGGTTGGTGCGATCACAAGGGCGTGTGTGCCCTCTGCCCTACTCAACCGCGGAGACTGCGTTGAACAAGGGCAAGCAGTGTGCATGCACGGGTAAGCAACCAGCTGAGGGCGTGCGTGCCCTCTGCTCTACTCAATTACGGATACTGCATGTAACAAGGACAAGCAGTGTGCGTGCATCGCTAAGCAACCTCCTGAGGTTGCTCATTAGCTGCAGGTGTTCCCTTGGTGGGTAGCCTCTGATCATTCCAGCAAAAAAGGACTGACAGCAATAGGAAAAATACATTGGTTGAAGTGGCGCTTGGTGCCCTATGTCTCCAGCTGCCAGGCGCTACTGGCACCATCAAAGAAGCGCATGAACAGTGACAGCGCCGGGAGTGACGTAGCGTTTCAGAAGCACACTGTTGAGTCAACAGTGTTGACCTATCAGCAATAAAACAGCAGCAGGCACGATCGTGGCAGGCGCTCCAACAAAAAATGCAAGCTCATGGCGACCTTAACTGTGGCAAAGGAGCTGCGCAAGGAGCAATGCTGATGCCAAGCAGAGAATCACTCAACCCTTGCCTTGGGGTACTGCTCAAGAGCAGACAGCTTTGTCGACAGATGTGCAAAATGGCTCCTAGCATCACCATTCACTCCTTGCAGGACCCAGAAAGCAAAGCTTGCAGCAGGGATGTAGCAGCTGATGCAGCTTCTATTCTGCTCAACCAACCCACGCTGCCCCAGAGCCCTGGGCATTCCATACCTTCCCAGCTTACATCTGCAGGCATGTCAAAGTTCCCCCTCACCACTGCCAGGCTCATAGCAATAGAATCACATTCACAACTCAAACGTCAATCCTGAAGCATGAGACAAGAAGCTCATACAATCAGCAAAAACATGTAGAAATGTGGTCATGCAAACACAAAGGTGCACACATTTACAATCATCATGCATCCAAGCTTGTTACTCATACCATCCATAAATATATGGACCGTAAGACCTAAGAAGCATACTCACACAATTCTAGACATTTTCACCTGCATTGCCAAGTCCTGAATGACTGGCACCAGGTAAGCCAGGGTCTTACCAGACCCTGTAGGTGCTCGGACCATGGAATCCCTACGAGCCAGCATCGCTGGCACTGCGCCCTGTGTATATGTGTGTGTATGTATGTGTGTGTGTGTGCGCGCGCGCATGCGTGTGTGCGTGCGTAAGCCATCCTTTGTACGAGCCGTTAATGCATGCATGTTTGTCCGGGTGCTTACACATGTTTCTGGCCATGTCTCTGCCTGTCAGCTTGTACAAAGATCAAGCAGGCAATTCTTTACATGCACACAAAACAAGTAGGCAGCTCCATCTACAGGCAAATTAATAGGCAGTACTATCCGCGTACCTGTTGCACGCGTGTAGGCCGCTCAAAATTGCAACCCACAAGCTGAGCACAGAGCCCAGGGTCCAAGCCCAATCCTGTGTATGTGTGTGTATGTGTGTGTGCATGTGTGTGCGCGTGCATGTGCATGTGTGTGTGAGTATTTGCGTGTGTGTAAGTATGTGCATGTGTGTATGTGCGTGTGAGTATGCGTATGTATGTGCATGTGAGTAAATGTGTGTGTGTATGTGTGTGTGCATGTGTGTGCGTGTGCATGTGCATGTGTGCGTGTGTGTGAGTATTTGCGTGTGTGTAAGTATGTGCATGTGTGTATGTGCGTGTGAGTATGTGTATGTATGTGCATGTGAGTAAATGTGTGTGTGTGTGTGTGTGTGTGTGTGTGTGTGTGTGTGTGTGTGTGTGTGTGTGCGTGCGCGCGCGTGTGTATTTGCGAAGGCGGACACTGTGTGTGCTTGACATAGATAAGTCCTACCCCCTGCCCTGGAATAGGCAATACCTTCTGTGGACACCTTCTTCTGTACAATAGGTGACCAAAACTTAGATGCCCCACACATTGCCATTACATTCATGTACAACCATGTGCGTCCCACGCCCTCCCATGGACATTCCCACACCTTGTACACTCCCACCCAAAAGTGCAGCTCCAGAGACCGCTGGGCCTCATGCATGCTGAACGGGTAACACACCTTCCCAAGCTTGTGTTAGTGTTCCTCTCCCCAAATTGCACGTTCTTGCCTTCTTTTGCTACACCATCTACCCCTCCATACTTGCCCCACTTTGCTCCTACCCCTCTTTGCTCCCGCAAGTGCTCGTGCTTGCCTTCACACCCCCAAACCCTGTCAGCTTTGCACCTGCTGCCTTCCTCCTTTAGAAGAGCAAGCAGGACTCTCAGAAGACTCTGTCCACCTGTTCATGGCCTGCACATACCAACCGCTCTCACGACACATCTCCAATTACACTTGTGTCTGTCTCCTTGGACCAAGAGCCAAAGATCTCTGCAGCTGTGCACTGCATGTGACACACACATACGCACACAGGAAACTGCACGCACATGTGCTTGTGTGCCATTGTTGAGCACCTTCTCATGGGCTTGTGTCTGCTGCCTCCTCCTTAAAGCCAAGGAGCTCTGAACCCACACCCGCACACACTTGCACACACACATACACACGCAACACACATCCGCACACATACACCCACACCCGCACACACTTGCACACACACACACACACATACACACGCAACACACATCCGCACACATACACCCACACCCACCCACACCCACACATACACACACATGCGCGCGCATACCATAACTGTGCACGCACCTTCCCATGTGCTCCTGTCTGCCGCCTCCTCCCCAGAGCCAAACAGCTCCGCACTGGCTGCACCCGGCCCTGCCGTCTCAGCATGCCCTAGCTGCCCTGGCACCCATCGCAGCGCCTTCTCCTGCTGCTGCTGTTTCTGTTGCTGGGTGCCTTGCTGTTTGCCTTTGCCACTTGCATGCTGCTTGCCCCCGTGCCCTTGCAACGGCCCATCCCCCTCCTCTGTGCTGCCGAGGCCAGGCGTGGATGCAACGCGTGCAAACTTGTGCTTCTTGCGCGCGCGCCCATCCTCTTCGTCATCACTTCCGAATTCAACCACGCCAGCAGGGTCCTGTGTGCATACCAAGGGTTGATCTGTGTCATCGACCTGTTTACTGATTTGTGAGGTTGTAGTTAGAATCAGCAAGGAGTGACGGCCTTTGAATGCCGTCCCAGCGTTGGCCCATAAGTTTGGGGTCAGCCATGATCCCAGCATGGAGCAGCAGCAAATGGAATTGGTGGAGACTTCAGGCTATTTTGAAGCAATCCATGTGCTTTTTAGGACAAGGGCAGGTGCATGAGAAGGAGCGACTCCCTGCGTTCTTGGGCAGCACAGCTCAGGAACCCAGCAAAGCACGTGTGCTGACCGAGCCCAACGATCACTCCTGCATGCTGCCCATCTCGGTCTTTGATGCCGTCCTAGCATCATTCAACACATGACATGTGCTTTGTATAAAAGCGGTCACTCCTCTAATCGCTGATCACCTCAGTCTCCTAACTGCTTCCAGCTTGCTTCAAAACAAAACATCCTTTCCACACAACGTTGCACTGTCCGCTTCAAATGGCAAGCATGCATGTCGGCACATGCACACAACATGACACGACGCACACTTACCACCCCTTCCTTGCCACCTTGCGAACCTAACTCACTCATTCCAAGTTGCACACATGCCGTGAACAGACATACACATGTTACAAAAGTTTACAAACCTAGAAGTTGCAAACACATGTCACGGATTAAAATGTCCTAATGTGCAAATGTATAGACAGGACGCACAAATGTAGTCTGCGTCCAAACGTCACAAATGTGCCTGCCTCTGCAGCAGCGGAGGCAGGACACACCCGAAGTTCACCTTGCTTGCTGGTCCTAAATCGTCCCCTCTTGCACCCAGCTCACTCATTCCAATGAGCTATTACACGGTATGGATTAAACGTGTTCAAATGTACAGGACACACCAAAAGCCCACCTTGCTTGCTGGTCCCGAGTTGCCCCCTCGCGCCCCCAGCTCTGCCTCTAATTGGGCATCCCTTTTGGATAAGACAGCCACCATGGCTGCCACATCCTCGTCCTCCTCGCTGCATGGAGGGTGAGAGAAAACATCAGAAATCTTTGGAACCTTTGCAGCCAGTTTGGCGTCCCTTGTGGGCAGCATATTGTGTTTATGAAGGCATTGCGAGCAAGTGTGTGTGTGTGTGTGTGTGTGTGTGTGTGTGTGTGTGTGTGTGTGTGTGTGTGTGTGTGTGTGTGTGTGTGTGTGTGTGTGTGTGTGCGTGTTTGTGTGTGTGTGTGTGTGACAGTGAACTAAAGCACCTATTCCCTGCAACTTATGGGGAGATCAGGAAGGTGCTAACAGCCTACCCCTTTTTACAATTTGTGCGCCTCTAGAAGAACGCGCAACCCACGATTCATATGAGTACTTTCTTCTGGTTGTCCTGCAGGCCTCAACGTTGCGCATGCTCCAGAGTTACCTGTCTGCTCCCCGCATAAGCATATCCTCATCATCTCCCCCTTGCTGGCCACCACGCTTCTTGCCTCTGCTAGTTTGACCTGGTCAGAGAAGAAGGACAGTAGTTGAGCACAAATTTCCCCCCACAGCCTGATCTCACTCGCATAACTGCTGAAACTGGCGTGAAAGCTGACATTCATGTACCACACCTATCTGCTTGTTCTCCGCCTGCTTTCCTTTTGAGCCGCCCTGCTGCTTGCCTCCTTGGGGTTTGTGCACCCCTTCGGGCTTTCCTGCGTGCTGCGTTGCTGCATGTGCCTTGCTGGGCTTAGTGCTGCTCTGCTGAGGCGCTCCGCCAACATTACTGCTGTTGGGTTTACTACTGTTTGGCTTCTGCTGCCCTTGGTTGTGGCTTCCTGCACTCGTGCTTGCATTTACTGCTGGCTGCTGCCTCGTAGCTGTTGGCTGTGCATGGGCCTTTTTCTGGGCCTGCAGTCAAAAAATTACAATGACAATTTCCCATGTGTGTCACATGAGAAAGCAAGTTGCACTCATGCACCGAACCCGCGTGCTCTCCTTCAGGAGAGGAGGTATGCATGCCCTTGCAACAGTCATACCTCACCTTTGGTTTCTTGGCCACATCATAGTCCAAATTTAGCACCAACTCATCTGCATCATCCATAATACGTTCCCTTTGAAGCAGGCAGGGAAGTTCAAGAGTTCATGAGAACACTACAGAATGCGGCTTATTGTTCAAACGAAAATATTACATTGATTTTAAATATTAAATCTCTGGGGTCAGTGTCTCTCCTTGAAGAAGGTTGTGAAGTGTTTGCACCGTGGAGAGATCTTCGAGACCTGGCCTGACCCTTGGAACCGGAGCTACTTGACCTGGGATTTATATTTATAGCAAGCCTTCCTTGAAGTCAGTGCAGGGGCTTCTAGGGCTTTTTGAGCATGGCAGGGGCTATGGGTGCCTGTGTTGGAGGTGGGTCTGAGCAAAATCTTCAGAAAGCAAGGGAGTGAGCTTGCATGCGTGCGCACAGGCACACACACATACGCACATGTGCACACGCATGCACACACACACACACACACACACACACACACACACACACGCACACGCACACGCGCACACACATGCATACACACACGCACACACACATACACACACATACACAGATGCATACACACATGCATACACACACAGACACTCACATACGCAAATGCGCACACACACACACACACACACACACACACACACACACACACACACACACACACACACACACACGGACACATACGCACACACACATACACTCACGCACACACACATACGCACACGCACACACGCAAACGCACACACACACACTTACACGCACACACAAACACGCACACATGCATCGCAGGCCTGCCCATCTCTGTGTTGACAGACAGCTACAAAGCCACACACTACTTGCAGTATCCAAAGGCCCAGAAGATGGTCTGCGTGAGTGTTCTGGGAGCATCTGATTGTGTAACACTGCTCCTCCGGGAATTAAATGTCACATTTAAAATGTGCAATGACCATTGCTTGGATTGCATGAGCAGACCGTTCAAGCTCTTTGGATCTGGGCTCAATGAGCCCGGTTCATGGCTATGCACCGTACATGTCTTAGGGGCCATGCTATAAATCTAGGCCCATGTATGTGCATTGTGCATGTCATTGGTCATGCTTTGGATCTAGGCCCATGGATGTGCACCACCATTGGGACAATGCTTGCAGTATGGCGAGTTCAGAGCCGGCTACAATAAGGATAAGGTCGACACTAGGATCGTGTCTTACGGCCTCCGCTACTTTATTGAGCAGTATGTGAGCAAGCGCTGGACGCTGGAGGATGTGGAGCGCGCAGATGTTTTTTACAGGTGTGCTTTAGATTTTGGGTCCTGAGCATGTGCAGTTAGTGAGCGAGTGCAGGTCCTTGGAGGAGACAGAGTAGGTGCCTTCTGAAGGCGTGTCTTGGAAGTGAGGGCAGAAACATTCAGGTATACGCAGCAGAAAAAACGCAGGGCCAAAACATACAGGCATGCGCAGTAGGGAAGATGCAGGGCCTAAACATACAGGCATGGTATGCAGCAGAGTAGATGCAGGGCCCAAACATACAAAGGTACGCAGCATAGCAGATACTTTATGCAGGCGTCATTTGGCAGTGGGGCCTAAACCATACGCAGCACACGAGCAGTTGCTAGACGCTAAGTGCATGTGTTCAAGCCTCCTCCTGAGTGTGTGGGGTAATATGCTGGTATCAGGTCCTTGATGAGTGCAGTATGTGAGCAAGCGCTGGACGCTGGAGGATGGAGAGCAAGCTGATACATTCTACATGCGTCTTTGGGTCATATGGTCCAGATTATCTGCTGTCTGTACGCATGCACTACCCGGGACACCAGTAGAAAGGTCATCATCATGGACAGTCTGTGAGCAGGTGCCGGGACGGATTTGGATTGCGCTAGTGCTTTTTCCTGTGGTGCCCGTCCAACATTGTATCACTCTTGATGTAACTTCCATTTGGCCTGGAGGTTTTCTGGCACTGTTACCCTGCAAATTCTCCAATGCAACACATGCGATTATGCTTGGTGATGAGCAGATGTGCATGGCAGCATTGGTGCGGCGGGGTGCAGAAATCGAAAACTGCTGCTTTGTACACTGTTATTCCGGGCTCTTCTGTGCGTCTCAGTATAAGGTACTGCTCATTACTTTCACTACTTTCAGAACATCCTGCAACATTGATTGTTCTGAGGGGTGCGGGATGACTGCGGGACGACCTAAAAATAATTGTTTCAGGGGCCGCAGGAAAGTGCAGGAAGCTGAAAATACATATTCTTGAGTATTTAAAGATTGATAAGGGGGTTACTGACCATGCGCATATGTGTGGGATTGTGAAGGATAATCATTGAGAGGGGTGCGAAAATGGTGCGGGATTGCAAAAATGATTATTTTCTAGGGGTGCGGGATGATCACCTGGTAGTACGGTAAGTACAAATTCATATCCTATTTGATGCAAAGCACCAGCAACACACGAAATTGGCATGATGACTAGACGCCTGGATTGCCGTCGCCATGACAAGACACAGGTTTCTTCTAAGCCTCACCTTTGATCTTCCGTACGTTTCCAGCGTTCTCTTATGAGCAAATTTAAATTGTACAAACCAGTGTTGTTCCGTGCGACGAACCTCGCACTTTATCGAACTCGAACTATACACGCATTTTATCGCATTTTAAATGTGCCATTCGTCGAACTTTTACCCCCCTCTGCGAATTGCAGCCTGCAAAGTCCACTGAAGGCCACTGGAAGGTCACCTGAAGGCCACTGTTCTGGCACATGAACTCATCAGGACTTCTCAACTTCATTTAAAATGCTTTTAATATAAAGTCCAAGAGGATGGAAGGCCGGGGCAAGCCTGTACGGGCTTTGCTGACCCCTTTCCCGGCCACCCTCTCCCCGACCAAACGTGCGATCGAATAGTTTGAAGAACTCGAGCTTTACACGCATTCTATCGCATTTTTCACCTCAGACCGTCGCACGGTGTTCCAACAACACTGGTACAAACTGCTTCAGACTTGCGTAACAAGGATGCCCTTTCCCCCATAATTTAAAATCCCGTGCTTTAACTGCGCTTGAAGCTTACTTCTATGCCAGCCCTTGCATTGCCTGGGATACGGGCCTGCTGACCTCTAGCCAGCTTCAAGCTTCCAACCATCCTTTCAATTCCATTTGAACCAAATAAGCTCAAGGCTTGCACCTTGCCGATCTCGTCCACTTTGCCCTGCTTTCTAAGAAGCTTTTGAGGCTTGCTCATTACATTATCCCATCTCGCAAGTGAACCCATGCAAATACTTTAATACCTTTACGCTCCTATTCTCTAGCTTATGATCTCACGCTAGATATTAGGGCATGAAAGAGAAAACATGTTGCCAGGCTGACTGCTGCTCAGCATTTAGAAAAACATGCTAGCATGCTTGCACTGACAAGGCAGTGCACATGGTGAAGGACACCAACACATTTGTGCTGGTTTCCGTGTCCCATTGGTAGGTTGCTCCTGATGTGTGCACCCAAGCATGCGCTACTTTCTCCTGCCAGTCTGCTTTTGCTTCATTTCTCTGTCCTAGGTTTTGCCATGTATCTAAGACTGTGCTTCATGGCTCTTTGTCCTGTGCCTTTCTGCTTGCGTCCCTTGGTTTTGCTTCTTTTTCCAGGGTTGCCACCCTTATGAGTGACTGCAGCTCTTGGCTTTGCTGCGTATGCAATGCAGGACACACATGGCCCCCACTTATTCTGCTTTCCCCTTCCCCAAGGCACTCTTTGAAAAGTTTGTCCGAGAAAACGATGGTGGGTTTGCAGCAAGTGGTGGTGCTGAGGAGTCTAGGAGTTCTGTATTAGAAGCTGTTTTTCCCTTCTGTGTGTTTACAGGTTGCTGCATCCCCCCCCAGCGCAAGGCAAGGAAAATTTGAGCTGGCCTCATCCTGGATTTTCTAGCTTGCTCGTGAGCCTGATCAGGGTGTTTCCTTGTGCTCTGATGGACTGCCCTGCCTTTCCATTGGCGCTCTGATGTTTGAAAATTTGCAATTGAGATATTGAAGATGGTGGGCAAGTGTAAGCTGAACAGCTCCTGGGCTGATGGAATTGCCTTTAATTCTGTGAACTAAGCACTCCTAGAGAAGACTGATTCGTACCTGGCTGATGCTGAATGCTCCTATTATTATTTGGGAGGGGATATCTCACCATCAGAGATGCTTGGATTGGTTAGAACCAATCAACAAAAGACTCAAAAGTTTGAGAAAGAGGAGGGCCTGCATGGGCTCCCAGAAACTTGCACTGCTGGGTTTGGGACCTGGCTTTTGACTGCACAAAACTTATTCTTTTCTTTTGCTGGATTTTGCTCGGCTCCAGGAGGCGCAGAGCTCACTTTCTATTTGTTATTTGTATTACTTTTTTCAAGCTTGTGCGAGGGACCAGCCCTGAGGTGCCAAAGACATGCCAGGTGGACTGGATTTCTGTATGGATCACTGTTCACGTTTCATTCCTCCATGGATCACTGGTCACCGTTCATTCCTCCATGGACCACTGGGTACTGTTCATTCCTCCATGGATCACTGGTCACGTTTCATTCCTCCATGGATCACTGGGTCATATCTCTTGTTTGCTGCGCAATGTTCTTGCCAGGCAGCTGGCCTATATCCCTTCACTATATTTGTGCAACCAACAGGCTACTTCCCCGTCAAGGTGGAGGGAATCCTAGAGGGCTCTGTCATCCACTCTCGCGTGCCTGTATACCAGGTGAGTGTGTGTGAGTATGTATGTGTGTGTGAGTGTGTGTGTGTGTGCGCGTGTGTGCGTGCGTGTGTATGTGTGTGTGTGCGTGCGTGCGTGCGTGCGTGTATGTGTGTATGTGCATGCGTGTATGTGTATATTTCTGTGTATGTGTATGCGTGTGCGCGCGCACTTGCTCTGTTCCAATTTGGCCAAATTATAAGATTTTGTGCCTATTTTTGCTTCTGAGCAAAAATGAAATGCCTAGTTCTTCCTGTATTTTATGTAGCTCTTCCTTTATTTCATGTAGTTCAAAATGTCTGCAGAGATGACAAGGCTTGACAATGCATGGTCATGTATGCACTTCCAGACTTGGGTGTAGGGACAAGTGAGTACTTCATGAGTTAGCACAAACACACACATGCACGTACACATACACACACACATGTGTAACAAACATTTGACCTGCTGCAGATTACTGCTGAGGATGACTATGCCCCCATGTGCACCTTTTTGGAGACTCTCCTGACAATGCTTTGGTAAGCAGACATTAGCTTTTTGAGGTCAAAAGACCTGAGACCTTCTTCTTGCTTGTAATTGGCAAAGAGTTCAGCTTTTTCATGCCATGCCAGATTTTCAAACGCTTATAAGAAATTGATGCTGGGTATCTTGCTCAGCCAAGCAAGAAAATAACTTGCAAAGGGGTTATTGAAAAGAGGTCCATGGCACGCTTTTAGTCCTGCAGGTAGCAAGCAAAGACACACCAGAGCGTGTTTTTATCTTGGGTTGCTCAGCATTAATACATGTGTATGGTGAGGGAATGGCACTTACAGGCATGGCAAAACAGCTGATCAAGCACGGCCAACCAGGCATTAGATCTTCAGTGTGCGGAAGCACTGCACTACAAAGCAAGCGTGCGTTGCATGAAGGCGGTTGCCCCACCATTGTGGCCTTGGCCTTCCGGAGCAAAGCACACACGCATCAATGCAGGCACCCTGCCACTGTATGGCCACTATATGGCCACCCTCAGCAGATAAGATGCAAATGAGTGCGCGTGGCATGGACACAGGTACCCTACTACGGTGGCCACCCTCAGCAGATAAGATGCAAATGAGTGCGCGTGGCATGGACACAGGTACCCTACTACGGTGGCCACCCTCAGCAGAAGGGCCCGCGACATTGTGGAGGCCACCTTTGCGCGCTCCAGCGATCAGGGAAAGGCCTCCCCGCTCGTATCGTCTCGGTTGCAGGTATGTGAGCAGCCCAAGCACAGCGCAAGGTCATTACGGCTGCAGCAGAGGGGCTTGTATCATCTCGGTTGCAGGTATGTGAGCATCAAAAGCACAGCGCAAGGCCATCACGGCTGCAGCAGAGGGGCTTGTATCATCTCGGTTGCAGGTATGTGAGCATCAAAAGCACAGCGCAAGGTCATTACGGCTGTAGCAGAGGGGCTTGTATCATCTCGGTTGCAGGTATGTGAGCATCAAAAGCACAGCGCAAGGTCATTACGGCTGCAGCAGAGGGGCTTGTGTCATCTTGGCTGCATAAGGTATGTGAGCAGCACAAGCACGGAGCATGGCCATTGCAGCAGCTGCAACTGAGGAAGGCAAGGAAAGGGATGCATGGCTGCACTAGCCTACAAGGGCAGCTTGGCTGAAGCAAAAAGGTGCCTGGATTTAAACCAGTTTAATATAGTTAACAAGAGCGAATGTGAAATTTCTTAGCCAGGGTCAAAGCAATGAATGGCTGGAAACTCAAGAGGGCAAAGCGACGAATGCTGTCATGAAGGATTGAGTTGAAAGAGTGGACTTCATGATTATATATAGAAATGACTGGCCACAAGTTCTATTCCTGAATAATGAGCTGTTGATGCTCTACAGCTTATCTGTCTGAAAAGGGTGCGTTGAAGAAGAAAACATGGAAGAAGATGCCATGGTGCGCGCACGCTTTCAAAGCAAGTAGCTCATGTTTGCAGCCGCCATCACTGCTGCCGCCTTAACTTTCACCCGCCACCACCTCTGTGTTATTACCACTGCCACTAACCCCACCACTGCCTCTATCCCTGTCTTTAATGCTGCTGCCACTGCCACCATTGCCGTCACCTCTGCCACCACCAATGATCACAACAACCTGCGTTTTACTGCAATGATCACCACTACCACCACCCCAACCACTTTCAACGGCCACCATCACTGTCATCGTCCACTACCTCTGTGTATTGGCCACTGCCAACGACCACTACCACTGACACCACCAACGTCATCACCACCACCTCCACCACCACCACCACCACCACCACCACCACCTCCACAGTCTCTGCTGCCATCATTGCCACTGCCACCACCAATGACCACCAACATGGGCGTGAGATGCTAGCTTGCAAGAGGGTGCAACAGCGTCTAGGGGATGCCAAGCCCTGGGCCACCACACCTGCCCTTCTGCAACATTCGCGTACAAGCAGCACTTTGGCTTCTGGTTGTGCACGAGCATGGAGCAGAGCGTCCTGGGTGGCACTGCCAATGACCACCGCCATTGACACCAAACATCACCACCGTGGGCGCATGCGTGCAGGACTTTGGTTTCCGAGGGTGCACGAGCGTGGAGCAGAGCATCCTGGGCGGCACAGCACACCTGCTGTCCTTCACGGGCTCCGACACCATGAGCGCTGCTTATTATGCGCAGGTGTGCACAGATGCAGCTGTGGTGGTTGATAGCCTTGCGCTCCATGATTCATGAATCATGTCCTTAATGCTCATTTGTTCTCATATAGGGGCTCCATAATTTATGACTCATGTCTTCAATGCTCATGTGTTCTCATTCATGGGCTCCATGGTTCATGATTCATGAATCATGCCTTCAATGCTCATTTGTTCCCATTGACAGGATCATGCACAGGCGTGCACAGATGCAGCTGTGGTGATTGATAGCCTTCCGCTCCACGAGTTCACTGCTCACTTGCTGCCCTCCATGGGCTCCAAAATTAGAGTGCTGCCTGCTTTGCACAGGTGTTCACAGATGCGGTGATTGAAAGCCTCACGCTCCATGCCTTCACTGCTCACTTGTCCCTGTCCTTCACGGGCTCAAACACAATGAACACTCCTTCCTATGCACCTGCATTACTGCTGGGGTTCGCAATAGCACCATGCTTGCAGGAAACATGTACATCCGCCCCAAAGGCATGGGCCAATCCAGCTCAAACGCAATTTAGCACGCCCTGGAAATTTCCTCCTCTGAGGCTCCTCAGCACGTGTAGAGTCCATGCGTGCCCAGCACATGCACCCTTGCCCAGCACCCTTGCCCAGCACCCTTGCACCACCCTTGCACCACCCTTGCACCACCCTTGCACCACCCTTACACCACCCTTGCACCACCCTTGCACCACCCTTGCCCAGCACCCTTGCTCCACCCTTGCACCACCCTTGCACCACCCTTGCACCACCCTTGCACCACCCACCCTTGCACCACCCTTGCACCACCCTTGCACCACCCACCCTTGCACCACCCTTGCCCAGCACATGCACCCTCAATGTTTTTGTTTGCTGTGATGGGCATGCAGGGCATTGGCGTAAGCATCCTTGCATACAAAGATTCAAATAGTCCTGCACGTGTGTGCTTGTTGCAAAAAGGGAGGTGTTGGTGGCCCAGAGCTCCCTCGTGTTGACCTTGTGCATGGCAAACCTCTCTCTGGTTTAAGTTCACGCTCGTGTTTTGGAAAATAAATGGCCTTTTGCAAATCAACACACATGCGTGCGCGTCCGCGCGCGTGCGCACACACACAACACACGAACACGCAACACACATACACGTACACACACAGTTTATGCTGAACAATGGGCGGCCCGTGGCCCAGAGCATACCCGCTACGGAACACAGCGTAATGACAGCATGGGAAAGCGAGCAGGCAGCCATCGAGAACATGATCGACAAGTTTGGGACAGGCCTCTTTGCGTGTGTCATGGACTCATATGACTATGCACAGGTGTGTTGTCTCGGTCAAACTTGCACTGTGGTCCATGATCAGACAAGAAAGATCGGCACACACACACAGGAATTGTCCCTGTGATCCCTTTTAAAGCTTGCACAAGCATTGTTTGCGTCTGTGCACTGGGCCGTGAGGAGGATGTCATGGATTGCCTGTAAGGGCCACATTTATGGCATACTGTGTCTCCATGTGCTAATGATCTTACACCATTGGCTGTGGGAGACGCAATTTTCACAAGTGAGCAGCACTGGGCCTCCTTATAAGGAGAATATCACGGATTGCCTGCAAGGGCCAAAGCCATGGAAAACTATTCGTGGATTAGTCCAGGTTAAGGTCATATTTATTTTAAGATTTGGCCCTGCCGTATCTTGAGCCTACACACACGCCTCTGGCAGTTGTTGATGTGCTTACACACTCTTACCTGGCCGTCCTAGTGTATTTGCTCATGTGCCTTGGGGTTGGATTTTTTTGTTGAAATGTCATGACAATCAGTGCAAGGATCAACCTGCTTCAGGTAAATGATGGCCCCTGCATTCATCAATGAAACCCTTTGATTTGATTGCCATGCATGCAGGCTTTGAGCAAAGTCCTCCCCGCAATTGCTAGCAAAAAAGTGGGCAAAGGAGGATATTTGGTGTTGAGACCTGATTCTGGGGACCCCACAGAAGCTGTTCTCATGGTAGGGACTTGTTACATTGGCATCATCTTGCGGGCCCTTTCATGGGTAGGATCTTGATGAGTTAATGGATGGAGCAGGTTGCAGGGATCCAATGAAGTTGAGCCTAAGAGCATGCCAGCTGGAATGCCAGGGTGGAAGCAGTATCATGTATGTTCTGAGGAAGAGTGAAGGTGCACACCTGCTGCTCCTTGTGTGTGTGTGTGTGTGTTAGAAATGCTTCTAGACGCTGCCTGCACCCCATTCCTGTTCAGCAAGGTGACTTTTACCATGGCAAGATGTGTCCTTGGATGCTTTGACACTGTGTGCTGCAGTATAGTAGTAGCACCAGCAGCAACAGCAGCAGCAGCAGCAGCCGGAGTGGGCGGATTTTAAAATCAGATGCTAGCGCAGGTTGCAAAGCATGGCAGAGTCTGAAGCATCTTACTTGAGCGCTGCGTGCTGCTCTAGTATGCGTCTCTGGCATGGCTGCAACAAGACCTTCACAATGGGATAAAAAGATGTACATAATGCACATACAAAGAAGACCGTCATACTTTTTGTTCTATGTTTTTCACTCGGAATCTCTTCCTTCAGCATCGCTCTCATTTGCCAAGAAAGGCTTTACACCTTTGTACCATTCTTCAATCCTTCCACATATAAACGCTTCCTTCTTTTTCCAACTGATGAGCATTTTCAGAACCAAAGTGGTGATGTGCTTACGAGCTTGGTGCTCTTTCAATCTCTGCACCTGGTGATGCTGTGCTCCTGGGGTGCTGCATTTTGTGAAGCTGTTGCAACATTGCTGCAACCCCTGCCTCTGTGTAGCTCAGTAATCCACTCTCTGTAGCACTCGCTCTTTAGCTCAGTGGTGCGTTCCCTGTAGCACTGTGTAGAGCTTTGTGATGCACTCTCTGAAGCACTCGTTGTGTAGCTCAGCTCAGTGATGCACTCCTTACCTCTGCTTTTTGCCACATACATGAGCCATCCATATGCGGCTCTGCTACGCCAAACTCAGCAGCTTGCTGCTCTTGCTAATGCCGCAATCAAAATGAGCTGCACCTTCTTGCTGCACTCAGGGCCACGATCCATACAGTAACACTCTGTAATGCTGCACTCCTGATGCCATGCTTGTCAGCTAAGTGGCCGCAGCTGCTGCACTAGAGCCGCACATCATTGCACCCCAGAATGCTAACATTTTTACTTTCTGCCTTGATCCTTAGTGTGGTGCAAAGCTTGAAGCCCAGGGACCCTTGGAAAGCATTCGTGCCCCCTCACTGCTTTGAACCCTTGCATCATCCGCTCCTGAGTGTGATTCTTGTGACAAAGCTGCGCACCCCTTCAAACTGTCAAGCTGTGTTACGGCACCAAGGCACAACATGAGAAGGTGCTTGGCAGCGCCACCAATACCTAAGGCTTTGACATTGTTCAGACCCGTTCTTTTTCACTTGTCTGTGGTTGCAAGTGCAAGCGCTTGAGGCAAGCAAGGGTACCTTAAGCCGCACCAACAACACCCAGGCCTGCACAGTCATGTTGAACCGTCTCTTTCCCACTTGTTGCTGCGTTGCGCAGGCGCAGGAGGTGGCCGGAAAGGTGTTTGGCTGCACCACCAATACCCAGGGCTGCACAGTTGTTTCCAACCGTCTCTCTCCCACCTTTGCTTGGCTGCGCAGGCGCTGGAGGCGGCCGAGAAGGTGTTTGGCTGCACCACCAACACCCGAGGCTTCAAGGTCATCAAAGGCTGCGGAGTGATCCAAGGCGATGGCATCAACATCCAGTCCATGGAGAAGGTGGGTAGCAACATGTTCACAGCACGCTGGTCATTCATGTAGCATCTCATAAATACAGCACAATGGTCATACGAACAGCACACCGGTCATACGTATAGCACACTGGTCATGCTTACAGCATGCTTGTCGTGCATGCAGCATCCCATAAATACAGCATGCTGGTCCTAGGAAGCGACCATGTGCCACAGGGTGGGCATCCATGTCGGTAGGGGATTGGTGTGCAGCACTGCTTGGGCATGGGTCTGAATCCAGGCCATGATGCACATGGGGTGACTGCTGCTGAACAGGCTAGGGTGCGCTTGCATGGACATGATGGACAGGCTATGTTGGCCTGCTTCTGATGGCCTGGTGGTGGTTCTGCTGCAAAAAGTATATGTTGCCCTTGCATCGACTTGATGCACGCACGGGGGGCAGCTGCTGAGCAGGCTGACTGGGCTTGCATGTTGAGAAAGTGACATTGTATATTTTGAGAAAGTGACCTTGGCATTGCATGTCATTATATTTTGAGAAGTTGGCCTTACAAAACTCGAGAAAGTTACCTTGCACAGGCTGCATGACAGCACACAGTCCTCAACGAGGACTCCTCGTTAGAAATCTCCTGGATCAGCTGGAGTACTGCTGAAGGACTTGGATTTCACTTCCCTAGTGCCCCATGTCTTTGCATCCTTCCTGCTGCGCATTGCTCTTCCATTGAAGCAAGCAGTCTTTGCTATCCTGAGGATGCAAGTTAGATGGAACAACCAGGCTTTGCTGTTCCAGTCTCACCCGTTGCACATCTCTTGGGCAACGGAGCATGCAGGCGTTGCTGTTCTGATAAGCAGGTTTTGTTGTCCTGGTCCTGTCCGTTGTACATATCTGCAGCGGAGTAAGCAGGTGTTGCTGTCCTGATGTGCAAGCAGGCTGTGCTGATCCCTTCTCTTGCAGATCACTTTGGCCGTGGAACAAGCAGGCTTTGCTGCTGACAACGTGACGTATGGCATGGGTGGAGGTCTGCTGCAGAAGGTCAACAGGGACACCATGTCCTTTGCAACAAAGCTCAACCACATTGTCTATGCAGGTAGGTTTGCTTTTAGACCGCACTCTTGGGTTTCTGTTGCCATGTGCGCTGTTCAGGGAGCGCATGTTTTTCCCTTGGTCCCATGCACAAAATTATGCAAGCTAAGATTCCTTGCAATGGATGTGTCATGCACCAGCATGGCGTGGCCGCATGAGCATGGGCACAGGCATGTGATCTTGGACGTGTCATGGGCCAACACGTGGCCGCATGAGCATGGGCACAGGCATGTGATATTGGATGTGTCATGGGCCAACACTGGCTGGATTTAGCTTTCCTGCTCCTGTTGATTGGAAATAGTGGCCTATGCTGCTGCAACCGGTCAATGCTCAGATGTTTTAACAAACATGCTTTGAACAAGCATCAGGTGTTTTGGGGGAAAAGGGTCCTTATGCTGGCTGTCTATTCAGGCTGCGGTGCCGCCATCAACCAAACATCTGCTCTGGTATCAGTACCAGTGTTTGCTCTGAGGTGTTTGCACTGTTATGCATGGAAATTTGCACTGGGACCCACTGATCATCCCACATGGTGTGTGTGGCTAGCATTGCTCTGCATTTCTCTTCATTTATTCTTATGCTATATTTGCAGCATTTTGATTGCAATGCCTCTAATGCAGATCATTCCTCTACCTTGGCTACCAAGCTGCACTCTCTGTGTGCAAATTCTGGAGTTTGACCTAAGTCTGCGTTTTGATATGAGCACCGGCGCATTGGATTTCTTTTGGGGGCCTTACTGCTTTTTACCATGCCCAAATTTCCATATGAGAACAGGTGTGAAATCAGAAATCATGGAGGATTTGATCCTTGAAGCAGCAGGATCTAAGCAGGACAGGTCTCAAAAGAACTTCCTCTGCGCTGTTTGCATGTTCAGATGGGACTGCAGCCGACATCATGAAGCAGCCCCTGACTGACACGTCCAAGTTCTCGCTGCCGGGGGTGCTGGCGGTAAAACGTGTGAATGGCGTGCCGACGGTGTTCCCTGCAGACTCAGGAGAAGTGAGCGCAGAGGATAATTTACTGAAGGTGGGTGTCTTGTTTGTGAAAATTATCAAGCCATATCCTGCGGGCATGCGCAACGCATGTGCATTTTGGGGATGACTTTGAAAAGTGTTAAAGCCTCCAATCCTTTTCCCATCCCCGCAACTGTCTGCAAGTACTACACATAAGCATGCTGTTTTTGCTTATGAATGTGCAGGTAGTGTACGATAAAGGCCCTATTGCTGGTTTCAAGTGGGACGACTTTGACACGGTCAAGTCCCGCTTGCTCTCAGAGTGGGAGGTCGCCCCATTGAAAGCAGACAACCTCAGCCCCTCTCTGCAGGCCAAAATCGTGGAGCAGACGCGATTGCGAGAATTGATAAAGAGCTGATGCTAATTGTGGGCTACGTCATGGAGCAGACACAGAAGTAGGCCTGGGGGGTGATGGAGCTCGTGAGTTTTTTTTTTGGTTTGATTTTTACGCAGTGAGCTGTCCTGGCTGTTTATTTGCTCTGTTTCTGTCGGTCTTTGGACCATGGTTGGGTGCTATTAAGGACCTGCAATACAAGCAAGGGCTGCAATGGATTTGGTATATTGCTGTGAGCAGACTTGGCATGGTTTTAGGGCATTTTTATGGTCAAAATTTGGCGGAATGTAGGATACAATCAGGTTTGTATGGTGGTGCAATGCCTCTTCTAGTATTCGTGGTCACCACTGTTTTTGGTGTGGATGAGCGGTTCTTCACTTGCAGAAAAGGTAGGAAAGCCTTACAATCTGCAAGACCCTTGCTTCTTGTCTTCCTTGCGTTCGGTTTTGATGACAATGCATTGAGCATTGGGTTCCACGCGGGCGGGAGTTTGCACTGGGGTGGGCAGTGTGCGATGAGCCCATGGAGCTGAAAATAATCTTGAAAGATAAGCAAATTGATGGAAGCTTTGTTTCTGCAAAATTGCAGTGTTGTTTTGGCTGCTGTGCTAGGGGCGTGCATGCTCTGTACATGAAAAAGCAGTGCAAAGATGTTGCATCCTATGCAGCAAAGTGCGCTTCCTACTGCTTCTTGTGTATATGATGGTGAACTGCGCTGCAAATGGTGACTCTTTTGCGTCTGAGACTTCTTCTTACAGAGGTAATCCTTGGCAAAGAGGTATCACCTCATTTGACATTTTTCATGGAGAGCAGGGGCCAATGCTTGTTTTGTATTTTTTTGTGGCTGGCCTCCTGATGCAATGTGCAAACACTTGGGAAGTGACCCATTTTTTCACAATGCTTGACTTTCTGGCCTGCAGCATAGGAAACATAGGGTGTTTGGACGGTTCATAGTTACCGTGGTTAAAGTCCAGGGCATTGTTGCTCAGGGGTTTATGCAGCACATGAGGCATGGGGTGTCTGGCCAGAATTGCCATATCCATGTTCAGATAATCAATTGCCCTTGGCAAGACCCTGGCTAGCTTGCTTGTCTAGGGAGCTTTCCCTTGAAGCAGTTAAGCTAGTTTTGGAACGCGTGGTTGTTTGTTTCTTTCCCTTTTGCTTGCCCTCCGTTAGACAAGGATGCTTGAGTGGAGTGCTGTTTTGCCTGGATCCCGCAGAGTCATTATCTTGCTTTGATTCTATTTGTCATTGCCCTAGCTGTCATTCTTGTGCATTGAAGCATTGACACTTGTATCGCCATTTTTTTGTGGTGCCGGGATGACAGCAACATTGTGAGGGGCTGCTTGGTAAAAAGGCAACACGGCTCCTAGCCCTTTGTACAAAGCTATGATGCTGTCAGTAACGGCAAGCAGTGTTACGCACACTTTGTAACCTCGGCCCCATTGCTGACAGACGCCCCATCAACCCCTCTCTTGCTGTGTCCTGTTGGGCTTGGGCATCTTGATGCGATCCTGGCTGCTAGTCAACCTTTCCTTTCTGTCAGTGAACCTTTCCCCAGTCCATGACAACTTTGGACCGCAAATTCATAGATTGTTTCCACTTATTCATGGCACCTTCCTTCCTTCAAGGGTTACAAGGCTTACAAGGGTTACAAGGGAAAAAGGCCTCAGTCAAGACGTTTGACTACTAGCCTGTTCATATATGCAAAATTAAGAAGGAAAAAAATAAGTTTCTTGTTTGATTTTTTCTGGTAACAGCTGGTAAAGACGGCTGGTAAAAAAAATGTAATGTCCAGTCATGGCAGAGGGCACACACGCGTAGTACGGATGAGAGAGCAGAAGAGCACAAGCCAGAGCAGAAGTCCCACCACACGGAACGCCTTTAGCCTTAGGATAGGATAGGTTAGGGTTACAATGGTTACAATCCCATGATGGTTACAATGGGGGGTGACCTTCAGCCAGGTCGTTTGGCTGATCGGCTTGTGGCTGGTCTCTGCCAGCCAAAAATAAATCCATAAGCTCAGACATAAAAAAGAAAAGCTTTGCATTTCGCTGATGAAGGAACTGATGAACAAATTGAGAGCTCACTTGATGCAGTAAAAAAGGTTGCATCTCAAGAATATCCTGGAAGTAAGGTTCAAAAAGCACTTGATACTTGCGGCGCAGAGAACAAACGTGTTCATCAGTACAGTTAAAAAGGACATGTGCTTCATCTTGTGTTTGGTTGCAAGGACACCTGTCACACACAGAGGTACCATCGTCCTGCCAAACAGCCGGGCAGTTAGGATTACATAGCTGTACCTGCCTACAAGGGCAGCTTAGCTGAAGCAGAAGGTGCCTGTAACCAAACCAAACCAAAAAAAACTTCAGCCTTAATCAGACTCTCTGAGAAGGAGTACCACGCATGGACACCAGCCAATGAGAGCTAATATAATATTCTAGACAAATTAACCTGCATCAAGCTCGCATCCCAGCTGCTCCACACTTGCCCAATCACTAGCCCACCTTAAGCTGCAGGCACATCATGAGGCACCCTCCATCTTGGCCTGGCTTACAAGGCTTACAAGGGGGGGGGGGGGGGGGGCCTACAGTCCAAGACTTTGGCTGATCGGCTGCTGGTGAAACATTCTCATCCAGCATCAAAAAAGTGGAACCATTCTGGCAAAACCATTCTGGCGAAAATATGTACGAGTCTTAATTTAGAAAAGCATTGACCTCAAGATCAGTCAAAACGTGGAAGCCCACCAAGAAAGGAATAAACTCAGCATCTGGAAGCTGGGCAAAAGTATGTAATGGTTTGAAAAGATCAATCAACATGTCCTTGTATTTTCTGTGCACACTTCAAAGCAATTGCAATAGAAGAGAACTTGTTTCTCGTCCTGGATTTCAGCACACTCACACTTACCACAAGTAGGTATCACAAATGTTTGAACAACTCAGCCATTTACAGGACTCCACCTTCAAGCAATGGGCACGAAGCCTAAACCTACTCACATTCCTCATGAATCCTTAATCCAGATCCTTTAATGCATATGATGGGATACAGAAGGGATCGTGTGCTGCTTGATTCAATGGTTTTCCGCACCAACGATGATAAGTCACTGCTTTCCTCTTCACCTCTCGGGGACTTAGGACGTCCGCTTCCCTCCAAACTTTCTGCTGTCTGTACCTCAAATCCCTATAAAATCCTGCATGGATATCTTGGAAGCACTCAGCAATTTCTGTTTAAACACCTCCTCATTGCACATGCTACTAAATGCCTTCGACACGTGCAGATCAACAAGAAGTGTCCCTATTGGCAAGGTGTAAATATGCTTCCAGCACTTGACGTTATGTCTCACTGTTTGAATCAAGCATGCTGTCAAAAAGCTTGACAGTAGGATAGTATGAAGAGTCACAGATTTTGCACTATTGGGTTTGCAGAGGTCTGTGTGCTGCCGCTGTGACGCCTCCAACTGTTATTTCCCTTGATTAATGTAGGGTTTGATTTTATAGACTATATAGCTCCCCCCTTCTTGGTTGTTGTAGGGTTTGATTTTATAGACTAAATAGCTTCCCCCTTCTTGGCTGCTCATTTTGAAGAGGGCTCATAGAGGTCCAGAATTTTTAACTTAGAAAGGACCAATTGTCTGCAAAGATTCATGGCCATAATGGTGTATGATACAGTCAATTTGCTGGCCAGTTGCTCTATATCATATTCCAAGAACCCTACTCCGACTCATGCGATGTTTTTGATCGGGGACGCTTTCCATTGAGCTCAGCATCTAGCCAGGCTGATGCCCATCCCTGTTAGATCAATGATTGATGCACACCAGCAGCGTTTCTGTAACAGCGATGAAGCAGGGTACACCTATCTCACTGCAGGATGTCACTGATAGTTTGAGGCACATATTGCGTGGTGCATGGAGAGCTGTTATCCACGAGAAAAAGTAAAAAATTGGCAACATACCAAGCCCTCTTTGCTCTATTACAGGCACTAGGGACGTTCGAGTCACCCATATGCTGTATGCAGACGATTTGTGCCTCACTAGTAACCTTCCTGATCAGCTCCAACTGATGTTAGATAGGCTACATACGTATGCTCAGCGGAAAGGGTTGGTGATCAATACTGCCAAGTCTGAGATTGTGCACTTTAATTCAAGGGGCGATAATGTGCCAGTTTTCACGTTAGGTGGAGCTTGTTTTGCTTGTGCAGATTCTTTTAGGTATTTAGGCATGCTGTTCACAAAACAACGCAACCCGCAAGCCACTGCTGAGTACATGTGTGCCCCTTTCCTATCTGGTTGTAGACGGATTAGGCAATTCGCATCTGAGCACCGCCTGACAGATAGGCCGCATACCATGCTCTGGCTGACTAAAGCATATGCTCTCCCTGCTAGCATGTATGCATGCCAGATTTGGGGCACTAGATTTATGAAAGAAGGAGCTGAAATGGACTGTCCTTTGCAAACTGTACATCTGTGCTCATTGAAGCATATCCTTGGGGTAAAGCGCACCACTCCTAATTAGTCTGTACTGCGCGAGTGTGGGCATGAACCTTTACAGTTCTATTGGTTTCGTGCAGCAGTTAGATTTTACAATGCTTTACTGCGCAGCAACAGCACTACACTCAGTAAGGTACTGCAAGCAGATGTTGAAATGAGCAGTCTTTCCCATAAATGCTGGACCTCAGCAAACTCATTAGCGCTAAAGTTGTGACTCTCCACTATCACGCACTCTTATTCACACATTGCTTCAGACAGTCTTACCTCTCTTCATCAAATACGTAAACAGCTTATTTACTCTGAGAAGCACAAACAACATATTCAAGGGGATGCTCTTAAAATCATATCTTCTCTCATTAGCAACTCACAAACCAATATTTGTGTCTACAAAGTAAAATCTCATGCTGGCATTGCTGGTAACGAGTGTGCAGATGCTATTGCTAAATATCAAGCAAGCCAAGCCAATAATAACGTGGCTGATACTGGGATCCCTTGCGCAGGCCCTGGTGGAAATCCATTCTCTCACTTATTTTGGTTAGCCAAGGAGGAAAAAATGAACACAATGCTGACACACCCACAGCTCCTGCTCCCAATCCTAAAGTCACCTACCTCCCCAATCTTCAAAATGCTCTCAAGTCTCACATGCATATAAAACACAGACTTGGATATGCCAACCCCAAAACAGGCTACTACACTTTTATCCGAGCTTATTACCTCATGTTAACAAGAAAGTCAGCAACGCCTTTAGAAACATGCCTTGTATATCCACACCTATGAAGCGCACCATTTTACAATATCGCACTGGCACCCTCTATAACCAAAAACATGCAGTTCGCTTCAAGAGGTCCACTGACCCACTATGCCCTCTCCCAGGCTGTCATCAATTAGACAGTGCACTCCACATGCTTTCAGGCTGCCAAAATCATATCATCTCCAGCATGAAAACTGAACGCCACAATGTTGCTGGAAGAATGATCGTCAAAGCTCTTAGCAAAAGCCCTTGGGGAGCAGGCTGGGTTAACATGGACATAGGGAGTGATGATAGGCTGGCGCAACACAGCCTCCAAATCCCTGCACATGCATCAAACAGAATTTTACCCCCTTACCTTTTTCCTAGAAAATTTCCTAAGAGATCTAGACTCACATCCAGTCGTCCTGATGCTATACTGATTACTCCCTATAAAGCCAAACCCACTCCTTCTTCTCCTTCTTCCACTCGCTCACACCATGCGTTACGCAGCAGACACAACCCCACACTGAGGGCCACAACGGCCAATCGCGCGAGGCAACCCCACCAACTGAATGTAAACCAGCGACATGTGCACTTGATTGAAATTAAGTACTGTGAAGACACGAGGCCTGGACAACAGTTAGAGGCGGCACAGCGGCAGCATACAGACCTCAGCAAACTCATTAGTGCTAAAGTTGTGACTCTCCACACCATCCTTCTGGGTGTTGGTGGGACCTGCTATACTGATCATACCTTGAACCAGTTTAAATAACTTGGACTGGACCATCAACGGGCCCATAAACTTGCTCAAAAACTCCATGCCCATTCGGTTCAGTATGCCCATAAGCTTGTTACCACTAGACGTGCTATGGAAAACAGTTATGCTTCTCACAGCCAGGTTCTGGAGCCGGGTGCTTCCAGTAACCCTCCAGATCCCTATTAGCTTTCTTCTTTGTAGCTTTGTGGTGGAGGAGGCTCACGGCTCTTCTGAGCCAATGTGTCTCCTTTTCCTTAATTGATGTAGGGAGAATTTCCTCTGCCTACGTAGTTTTTCTTTTCTTTTCTTTTTCTTTTCTCAGAATTTTTGGCTGCCTGCACAGGCTTGGACAGGTGCAACGTGTTTACTCATTGTGTTCGGTCAGGGCAGCCTATAGTCATGAGGGAGTTTGTTGTTGATCTGAGAAAAAGGCTGCGAGGTGTGTGGAATGCTGATGCCTTGGCAGAACATGGTGACCACACAAACAATTAGCCAAGTTTCATCACTGGATGGCACTTCCTTTGAGACCCTTGTCTGTTCATGGTGCGCCCTTTTCTGTCCCCAGGTATTTGCACTGCATGGCATCTTGATTTGGGCAAGCGCGCGCTAAGAAACATAGCACGTTTTCGCTTACATGCTCATACTTTAAGAATTGAGACATCACTTTGGCAGGAGCACACATCAACTTGTGATAGATGTGAACAAGGACTCCAAGATGAATAGCATGCGGTGTTCCTTTGTTCTTGCGCTTCTGTGTGTTCTCTTCGAAGGGCCCTAAAAAAACAATCTCTTCGAAGGGCTTATGCACAGTTATTGTCTGACTTTCCCTCGTCTTATAGAATTGTTCTGGACGATTCAGGCACTTTCTACTATTCTCAAGCTAGCTCTGAGGATGCTATTCATTTCTTGCAGAAGCAAACTAATGAGACTTATCATTTTATTTCCGATCTCATGGATATTTTTTGTGCAGTTGGAACAGTTGAGCAGACCGAGCAGCCAAACTACCTGGCTGAAGGTCAAACCCCATTGTAACTCATTGTAATCCAGCGTCCTGACATTCTTCGTTGTCAGTGCCAACAAAATGGTGCCAACAAGGCTGCTGGAAAGAAAGGATCGCAAAAAAAACGTAATGGGATTACAAGGCAGAAGGCCCACATGAGATAATGTACTGTTTTGTGTAATGAGTGTCACCTGTTTGGCCTTCAACAGGATTTGACTCCCTCTAAAAGTACATGCAATCGATACGCCACATTCACGAGGTTATTTGGTAGTCCTGTGCTTCCACACAGCACCTCTGAATTGCTGATTTCCACCCTTCCTGCGCACACACACTCAAGAGCATACAAAGTATGGAGCCCTGACTTCCGTCAGGGACACACTCATGGCAAGTATGAACAAACCATGTGGGTAGACTTATCCTCTTCTTTTTTTCTTTTTGAACACTCTATATGTGATACTGTGCGACACTGACAAAATAAATCCAAAAGTCAGGTGTGCACGCAATGAATGGCACAATGACACCAACACAACAATTGTTACCATGCCTTAAATCTGACCTCAATAGTTGCCTACAGCTGCTCTCTAGCAGATTAGCCAGCAACCCAAGGACAATGCTCACATCTCGGTTCTGTGATCAACACCAACTCAGATCACGTTGCGTTTTGCTCCCGCCAGAAAGCAGATTTTGATGAGGTGCCTGAAGAGAGGGGACATTGGCAGGCACACAAACAAGGAGTTGCAGTCCTATTTGCATGGCATTGCCCCCTGAGCAGTGCTCTCAAGGCACCTTCAACAGCAATAAAGCCCTATGCATGTGCTGCGCATGAGCACCTATGTACACAAATAAGCGGTGCAGCCACAAAGATCATAAAAAATAAACAAGCCTGGCTGCCTGCTCCTTCCCCGGTACGCATACACACACAGCCTACCCTACCCCGTTGCTCACCCTGGTTGGTCTCTCAGCTGCTGGGCACACTCCTCCACAGTCATAAAGCAGCAATAGCACTTCACTTCCCATAGGGCAGCAGCACTTGCACTACACTTGCCACAGGGCAGCAATTGCACTTCACTCGTGCATAGCCAATAGGCCAAACCCTAGCACGTGTTACTATTGCTGTTGCTTCCATCTGCCGTGCCCACTCTGAGGACAGCCTGAAAGGCTACACACCCCACAGGCAGACAGCCCCCTTGGAGGAGATCCGCCTAGCATGTGTTGCTATCCCTGTTGCTTCCATCTGCCGTGCCCACTCTGAGGACAGCCTGAAAGGCTTCACACCCCACAGGCAGACAGCCCCCTTGGAGGAGATCTGCCTTGGTGGAGATCCCCTCCCCTCGGTGAAGATCCGCGACTCTGGGTGCGATGGGCCACCTGCGTGCTGCCCCAACCAAGGCCCTGCAAGGCTCTCCCAATCCACAGCCCTCTTCTCCCCTCACATTTAAAACTACAGCACAGTGCTAGTCATCCTCCTCCTCCTCATCGTCATCGATGTAGACCACAGAGCTGGGCTTTCGGGATGCCTTTGGGGCCGGCGTGGGCTGCTTCTTGGGCACAGCCTGCTTCTTTCGCGGCGGCTCATTTTCGTCATCGTCAGAGCCCCCGGGTTGTCCAGGGGTATGCTGCGCGTGCGCACCACCATGGGTTGCCAGTGCAGGCGCTCCTCTTCCAGGGGATTTCCGCGCAGGAGTCTGAGCATGGGCAGCTGCAGAGGGTGGCTTGAAGGGCACGATGCTGCTGCCTGGCCGGAGCGCGGAGGGCGGGTTGTGGTCGCGCAAAGGTGTGACCAGCCTGCAACCAATGATTGCAATGATCATATGGGTTAAAAAGGGTGGGGGGGGATGACCCATGGCCCTATAGTAAGTTTGTGGCCAGCCTGTGACAAAGGGTTGCAATGGCTACAAGGGTTACAAGGGGTGTGAGGGGCAACCAATGGCCTTCTGTCCTGATGGGTCCGTGACCAGCCAAGGGCAAGGGACGGTTGGCGCAAGGCAAGCCTGAGACCAGTGACTGCAATGGCTACAAGGGTTACAAGGGGTGTGAGGGGCAACCAATGGCCTTCTGTCCTGATGGGTCCGTGACCAGCCAAGGGCAAGGGGCGGTTGGCGCAAGGCAAGCCTGAGACCAGAGACTGCAATGGCTACAAGGGTTATAAGAGCAGGAGAGCTTAAGCTTAGCGAGGCTGATCTTCCTATTGAGAACAGTCCGCGACCAGGCGCAATGGATTCTACACAAGGTACACAGGATATACAGGGTACACAGGGTGAGGCCTGTACAGCGTTGGCATGCCTCTGTCAGGGCTACTGTTCTGCTGTGCCCGTTGACACAGTGCTGAGGAAGAGAGAAAACTCAGGCATCTGCTTGCCATGCTTGCATGCGACAGAGGTATGCCTGGAGACAACCAGGGAAAATAAATTCAGGCATCTGCTTGCCATGCTTGCATGCGACAGAGGTATGCCTGAAGACAACCAGGGAAAATAAATTCAGGCATCTGCTTGCCATGCTTGCATGCGACAGAGGTATGCCTGAAGACAACCAGGGAAAATAAATTCAGGCATCTGCTTGCCATGCTTGCATGCGACAGAGCTATGCCTGAAGACAACCAGGGAAAATAAATTCAGGCATCTGCTTGCCATGCTTGCATGCGACAGAGCTATGCCTGGAGACAACCAGGGAAAATAAATTCAGGCATCTGCTTGCCATGCTTGCATGCGACAGAGGTATGCCTGAAGACAACCAGGGAAAATAAATTCAGGCATCTGCTTGCCATGCTTGCATGCGACAGAGGTATGCCTGAAGACAACCAGGGAAAATAAATTCAGGCATCTGCTTGCCATGCTTGCATGCGACAGAGGTATGCCTGAAGACAACCAGGGAAAATAAATTCAGGCATCTGCTTGCCATGCTTGCATGCGACAGAGGTATGCCTGAAGACAACCAGGGAAAATAAATTCAGGCATCTGCTTGCCATGCTTGCATGCGACAGAGGTATGCCTGAAGACAACCAGGGAAAATAAATTCAGGCATCTGCTTGCCATGCTTGCATGCGACAGAGGTATGCCTGAAGACAACCAGGGAAAATAAATTCAGGCATCTGCTTGCCATGCTTGCATGCGACAGAGGTATGCCTGAAGACAACCAGGGAAAATAAATTCAGGCATCTGCTTGCCATGCTTGCATGCGACAGAGGTATGCCTGAAGACAACCAGGGAAAATGAATTCAGGCATCTGCTTGCCATGCTTGCATGCGACAGAGGTATGCCTGAAGACAACCAGGGAAAATAAATTCAGGCATCTGCTTGCCATGCTTGCATGCGACAGAGGTATGCCTGAAGACAACCAGGGAAAATAAATTCAGGCATCTGCTTGCCATGCTTGCATGCGACAGAGGTATGCCTGAAGACAACCAGGGAAAATAAATTCAGGCATCTGCTTGCCATGCTTGCATGCGACAGAGGTATGCCTGAAGACAACCAGGGAAAATAAATTCAGGCATCTGCTTGCCATGCTTGCATGCGACAGAGGTATGCCTGAAGACAACCAGGGAAAATAAATTCAGGCATCTGCTTGCCATGCTTGCATGCGACAGAGGTATGCCTGAAGACAACCAGGGAAAATAAATTCAGGCATCTGCTTGCCATGCTTGCATGCGACAGAGCTATGCCTGAAGACAACCAGGGAAAATAAATTCAGGCATCTGCTTGCCATGCTTGCATGCGACAGAGGTATGCCTGAAGACAACCAGGGAAAATAAATTCAGGCATCTGCTTGCCATGCTTGCAAGTGACAGAGGTATGCCTGGAGACAACCAGGGAAAATAAATTCAGGCATCCGCTTGCTGTGTTTGCATGCGACAGAGGTATGCCTGAAGACAACCAGGAAAAAAAGTGATCAAGAATCAAGGCTGCATCTGGGTGATGCCACAAATTGCGTTTCAGACTTGGTGCGAAAATGTGAGCGGCAGCGCAACCAGACAGCTTCTCATCCTGGAAGCAAATCATTTGCAGTATGGCAAGTATTGTACATGTTTTAGGTTTAGGGAGTACTGTCAATGGATGCAATGGAGGCGGAGCTTGGATGCGCGTGCCTTCATCCCTGTCCACTTGACATTGCCACCATTGCTTCACTTTAACGCACAGTCCTTTAAATTAATAGGTCCTCATAGAATGTCTCGTACCTGGCCTTGGAGGCACCAGGCGTGGAAGATTGACCTGGCTGCTGCGGCAGTTGCTGCCCAACTGCCGCACTGCCTCTCTGCCCTCCTTGCTGCTGCTGCTGCTGCTGCTGCTGCTGCTGCTGCTGCTGCTGCTGCTGCTGCCCCTGCAGCAGCGCGCTCCTCTGCTGCTGCTGCTGCTGCTGCTGTTGCTGCAGGTGGTTTGGAACAAGGCCCCCGCCGCGTGGCCTGCTACCACTGCCGCCAGCTGCGGTGCCTGGTCCAATGCCACCAGTCTTGGCCTGCTTTGGCCTGAACACTGTGTCCTGCACGCCCTCCTTGCCGGCAACTTGGCAGCTGAACACAAAGCTAACATCGCCCTCTGCCGCGCGCTGCGGTGCATAATCAACATAAAGTATATTAAGGTGAGAAAAGCATGGTGGCACTTGTTTGGTTGCGGCGTGTTTCCTGTGGTGCTGAACAAGAAGGTCACATCGCCCTCTGCCGCGCGCTGTGGTGCATGCTTTCAAATTTTTTTAAAGATTGAAGAACGTGTTGGCGCTTGGTGGGTTGGAGTGTTTTGTTTTTTTCCTGTGCAGCATTCTGCCTCGATTGATTGAAGTTGTGAGGGAAAACAGCCAAAAAAGTTTTCATTGGGGGTGTTCCCGGTGCGGCTGCTAGCTTCTGTTAGGGTGTTGTGAGGTCGAAGGAGGTGGTGACGCACAGGGTGCATTCATTGTGAGGTTGCTGTTATGAGCTGCTGTTGTGAGGTTGTTGGTGTGCAGGCGCAGTTGTTGTTGCGAGGTTGAAGGGCGTGCTGGTGCATGGGGTGGAAAAGGCAGGCTGTGGCAAAGTGCTGGGTGTTTCAGAGAAGGAGACAGAAAAGACTACGCGATCCAACACTGGCTGCATGCTTCACGGAAAGGATCGCAAGATGGCAGACAAAGTGAGTGCTCTGGTTAGGGAGTGCTGCACATATGTCCAAACTTAGCAGAGCCACGTGTGCCTGTACAGTGTAGAATCATTCCTAGCAAAAGTGCTCACCTGCACGACGACACCTGGTGCAGTGTGTGTGTGCCCGTGCAGTGCAGAATCGCTGCTGTGCCTGCGCAGCGTAGGATTGCTGCTCGGCGGCATCTGGTGCAGTGCATGTGCCTGTACTACTTGTGCAAAAGTGCTACAAGCAAAAGTGCTCACCAGCATGACGACATCTGGTGCAGTGTATGTGCCTGTACAACTTGTGCAAAAGTGCTCCAAGCAACAGTGCTCACCTGCATGACGACATCTGGCACGGTGCGGGGGTCTGAGTGGTGGCCCCAGTTCTTGAGCTCATCCTCGTTCGGGGCCCCGATCTGGGTGCAGGCACACAGGGCACGCAGCACAGGCTTGCAAGGTGCAATGTACAAGGTTGGAAGGTGCACTTCAGGATGGATGCCCCAGAGTTCCTAACATGCCTGCCCACGCTTCATGCCTCACCATGCGTCTTGTGTCCCTTGGTGTGTTGCATGTGTCATGCCTCATGCCTCACACCTCACACTCAAGATTTCTGTCTCAAGCCAGTGTTCATGGCTCATGCCCCAGCACGCTCCACGCGCCATCTCACGCCCAACCATGGCACAATCTTTCACGGCATTTTAAAGTAATTTTCAAGTCACGGTAATCAGTTTATTACCAGTATGCCATGCACCATAATGGTCCAGGCCTGATGCAGCCTCAACCATTACATGAAATGCTGTGGTGTATCCACCCCCGGGCTTGAATTACTATGCCTCTCGCTCACAAATCGCTCACAGCTGTGGACCATGATGGAGCCCAAAAGCTGGACCATGAAAAGCAGGTTGAGCTGGTTACACAGTTCGAATTGCTATGCCTCTCGCTCACAAATCGCTCACAGCTGTGGACCATGATGGAGCCCAAAAGCTGGACCATGAAAAGCAGGTTGAGCTGGTTACACAGTTCCATCTGCCATGATCTGCTGCCATAAGACATCTGCAAGGAGACATCTGCTGCCATAATGCGTCTGCCATGAGACATGTCTACTGCTGCTACCATGAGACGTGGCTACAGCTGCTGTGAGGCATGAGGCTGTTGGCACTGCGTGAGCCTCGATGCGTTGAAACCCTTAATCCACATGACAAGGTGCGCAGTGCAAGAGTTTGCAATGCAATGTACTGCAGTACATGCACAGGTGAAGCACCTCTCTCCAAGCACAGTTTATGGCCTGGGTCTTGCACCCAGCTGCCTCTGCTTGCTGGCAGCCAGTAAACAAACGGTAGCTCAGAAAAGCAAGGAGTGCAAACTTTCAAGACCAAGGACAGGATCATGACAGCTGCCACCCCTGCGCAGGGGTTCCTCACCTGCTCCCTGTACACGTGCTGCTGCTGCTGCTGCTGCTGCTCCTGTCCCTCGTGGCCTGCTGCGCCAGGGCCCCCTTGGTCACCCTCTTTTTCCTGTTCCTCATCGCTCTCGCTGTCACCTGCATCCGATTCCTCTGCTTCTTCCGCGCTGCTGCTGCCGCCCTCGCTGTCACTGCCGCCGTGCTTCGCGCTGCTGCTTTTACTTTTCTTGCCCTGCTTGCCGCCGCTCTCCCTCTGCACCACCTCATAAGTGTGCGAGAGGGTGCCTGCATGTAGGTAAAAGCTAGGTGGTCAGAACTGGCGATTGGTGCATCCAAAAGGGCATTGGCACAACTTTTCATTGCACGTGGACAAAGAGAAGGCTGCCCCAGGGGAAAGTAGGTGAGTGCATTAGGGAGCAAGACCCTGCAGCCCTAGCATTGCTCTGAAGCTTCTCCTTCCCTCTCTCTTCTCTTCTCTTCCCTCTCTCTTTCCTCTCTCTACTCTTCTCTTCTCTTTCTTCTCTCGTTTAAAGTCTGTGGCTTGGGCTACAGATCAAGCCAACACAATGATCTGTTGCCAGTGGCAGAGGTGGGGCATCTGAGTCTCAGGCATTGACCGCAACACAAACTTTAAACTGTCGCAAAAGTTGGGCATGTGAGCCTCAGCATGCTGAATGCCTGGGCAATGTGTACCCTCTCTCAGCGCACACGCTCCTTCTGCTCCCTTCCCAAACACTTTCTGGGCTCCCCTACGCATTCCTGGGTGCTGCTGAAACTGCCCCGCAGTTCCTCTGTGCTCATCATGTTCCTTCCAACACACACAAACATATGCTCTTGCCCACAATATGCTTGGATGCAGCAGGAACAGATCCTGCGTCTCCTCTGTGCTCATCGTGTTCCTTCCAACACACACAAACATATGCTCTTGCCCACAACATGCTTGGATGCAGCAGGAACAGATCCTGCGTCTCCTCTGTGCTCATTATGTTCTTGGCCCTACCCTCATGCCCTTGTCCATAGCAAGTACCAATAGATGCAGCTGGAATAGCTCCTGCAGCTCCTCTGTGCTCATCATGCCCCTTTGAACAATGCCTAAAGATTCCAATGTGCGTGCGGCCTTTGCATACCTGGGTGCAACTGAAACAGCTCCCGCAGCTCCTCTGTGCTCATCATGTTCTTGCCCGCGCCACCTGCACCCTTGCCACTGCCCTTTGCCGCAACCAAAGACTGCAGGCCTTCCTTGCTGACCTGGCGCTGGAAGACCTGCGCGGATTGGAACACTCATGCGTGTGTGTGTGTGTGTGATTCCTCTGCGCAAACTTCACAGGTCAGAGACGAGGTGTTGCTCCTCAGATACACTGTCAAGCACTTATGAGAAGGCTGCAGGCTACTCAATATGGTCATGGATGAAGAACTTTTAAACCTATTAAAGCAGATGGGATGATGCAACTTGAAACAAATCACAGCAGAGGTTCATTGCTTCAGCTATATATACAGACAAGCGCACACCTTCTCCTCGATTGTGCCTGTGGCCAAAAAGCGGTAGACGTAGACACGTCTCTTCTGACCATCTCTCCATACCTGGAGTTGCCACACGAGCAAAAGGTCACTTTTACGAAATTGAAAAGGCTTTTGTGCATGGACATTGAAGATATTGAGTAGTGAATAATGCGTTGCGTAAGTGTTGAGGTGGGTGAATGTTGAGGTGCATGGATGTTGAGGCTGTAGAAGATGTCAGTGCAGTAGATGTGCAACGTAAGAAATGAGCTTAAGTACTTGGGGAAAACTCATGCTATTTATGCATTTGTTTCATGCATTCCAATTGGAAGTACTTCATGAATGCAAGGATTAAGATCGCGCCGTCAAACAAGCAATTGCTGGCAAAGGAGCCTTTGCTCTGCACCAAGAGGCATATGCCAAAGACATAGTGGCAGGCCAAAATGAGCTTGATGGAATAAATGCTGTACCTTCTTCATCCCAACCCGACTCATTGAACAGTGTGATGACTCATAAATTAGTGTGAGGCATGCAAGAGGCATTGTCGCAGGCCAAAAATGCAAGACTGCACAGTTGCAGTCTAGAGCAGTAGGCCAAAAGGACAGCCTACCCTTGCAGCCTGCCGTCAAATACAGCCTAACAGAGCAGCAGGCCAAAAGCACAGCCTACGCTCGCAGCTTACCCGTGCAGCTGCCTGCTTGTCCACTGCCGGGTTCCAGTCCACATCTGCACCGATGTGTGCACAGGAGCAAAGCACACAGCGATGTCATATAAATGCGTGGCAATACACATTTAATGCACATCCATGGCAGCAATGTTATACGGATGCATGGCGATGCGCATACATCCAATGCACAAGAGCACACCCGATGCACATCCGATGCACATCCAATCGACATCCAATGCACATCGAATGCACAAGTGCTGACAAGCCTTAATTTTAGAGCATTGACGACAGATATGAATTTGCCTGCTACATGCAACCACTCACCATACAGGATGAGACGGTTTGCTCCCACCTGCAGACAAAATAGTTGTTCTTTTAAAACAAGATATTGGCCAGACTTGGGGATGTGAGCTTTTTTGGCGGCAACAACTAGCAAAATAGTAAATAGTATGTATCTTTATCCAATAGATAATTTGACATTGCTCTACTTTCTATTTTGCGGCCTTCTATTCTAGTAAGCTAGTTGTTGTTGCTTTGCTGAGGAGTACATTCCAGCCTGCTGACTGTGTGCCTATTGTCATTAAATCTCAAAATCAGACATGTGGAGATTTGCTTGAGTGTGTGTGTGTGTGTGTGTGTGTGTGTGTGTGTGTGTGTGTGTGTGTGTGTGTGTGTGTGTGTGTTTGCGCACCTGCAGAAGGGGGCCTGGCAGGTATTGCATTCCTAAGGTTTATTTTAGTATATCTTCAACTTATTACCTTTGAGATCCCAGGTAGGCAAACAACATTAAATGTTACACTCATTGCTGAAAAGTCTGACGCACCAAATTGAGGCCGCACCCTCCCGCCTTGGAGCTGAGCAGGAACACAAACTGGCGCTGCGAGAAGTCGTTGAAGGCAGTGACCTGCAAGAAGCGTGCGCCCAAGGAGCATCAAGCTGTGTGTGTGTGTGTTATGTGTGTGTGTTATGTGTGTGTGTAAGTGCATGTCTAAAAAAAGCTCCAGACACAGCTTTCATTTTGGTCTTTTTATGATCTGAATTTCCTACCTGAACATCAAAAGAAAACATCCCTCTCAGGACAAGGGAGCACCAAGCATGAAGAGGACACTGTAACGCTTTAAAATAAGTTAAAGCCCAGGACAAGGGAGCATCAAGCATGAAGAGGACACCAAAACGTAACTTTAAAATTGATGTCCTGCTGTAGTAAGCACGCTCCCATTCAGGGCACTTCTTGCATCTGCAACAAACATGCATACTTCCGTGGCTGTTTCATGATATAACACCTGTCCATTTCCATCCGAAAGCATACGTGCATCAGGCTCTCAGCTTCACCTTCCTCCACTGCTGCCAGCAGTGCAAGGGCACGCACCAGCTTCTCTTACAGCATGAAGCAATGCACAAGCAGCTGGCAATGCAGCATGCGCTGCTGGACACAGAGAGGGCACGCACCCAGCTTCTCTTGCACCAGCAGCAGCAATGTGCAAGGAGTTTGCACCTTGCATGTGCTGCTAGCAGAGGACGTCCACACACCAGCTTCTTTTTTGGCACCAGCAAGCAATGGGCAAAAGCAGCTAGCAAATTGCATATGCTGTAAGCAGAGAAAGTGCACGCACCAGCTTCTCTCTCTTGCTTATGGAGGTTGAGCCATCCAGGCGCAGCAAGGGGTAGTTCCGCTCCCGACAGAGTGCCGCAAATAAGTCCAGTGTTTGTGTGTAGTTGGACACAATCACTATCCTGTGGAGCAGGCGCAGCAGCAGGAGGCGATGGGTAAAGTTATGATGACGAGCACCCTGTAAATTTTTGTCTTCAAAAATTCATCCCAGCAGTTCCTTGCAAACACAGATCACACAAGGGGGGCACGCAGACACACGGTGGCACAGGAATGCAACACACACACACACATCGCCTTGAACACACCTCTCATCTGTCTCAGTCGACAGCAAGTGCAGCATGCGTGCCGCCACCGCAAACTTCCCGCTGCTCAACTCCCACCCGCTGGCCATGCCCCCCCGCCCAGGCCTCCCGTCGTCAAACAGCAATGGTGGAAACAGGGCTGCCACATTCTGCAAACCAAGGGTGAAAACAGGACTACACATTCTGCCAAAGAAGTAATGGAAACATGGTTGCCATATTTTGCAAAGCAATGCTTAAAACAGGGCTGCCACATCCTGCAAAGTAAGGGTAAGAGCAGGGCCGCCACATCCTGCAAAGTAAGGGTAAGAGCAGGGCCGCCACATTCTGCAAAGTTCTGATGGGAAACAGCTTCCACATGAGTACAAAGCAATGGTGAGAAAAAGGCTGCCACATTTTGCAAAGGAAAAGCGGGACCAGTGCCGCCAGTTTCTGCAAAGCAACGGTAAAAACAGGGCCACCATATTCTCGTCATCAAAAGCAATTATGGGAACAGGGCCACCATGTTCTGTAGAGCAATGGTAGAAACAGGGCTGCCACGTTCTGCAAAGCAATGGTGGGAACAGGACTGCCAACTTCTCTAACTGACAAGCTAGCAAGGGTCTCGCCAAAGGGCCCTTTACACCTAAAATAGACGTAGCTAGCTCAGGAAAAGGCCAGAAAAAGAGCTAGTGAGCTGCATAGCATTATGTTGGGAGCATTTGTGTGTGTATGTGTGCACGCGTGTGTGTAATGTGTGTGTTTGTGTGTGTGTCTGGGGGGGGGGGGTAGAGGAGAGAGTCAAATGCGGAATCAAGTAGGCAGGCATTCTAGAACACATTTGAGGGGCGAAGGAGGGATATTTAAGCATGAAGGAATTATGGAGGAATAGAAGGATGGAGGCATGGGCAGCAGCAGCCCCTCAGGGGCGCAAGGGGCACATGCAGCAGCTGTACAAGCTGCTTCACTTTACAGACAGCAAATTTACACACGCCCCACATCTAATTTCCATGCTGCTCCCTCCCTAAATGCAACTGCTGTGTACGCGAGGCTTCACACACAACGGACAGCAAATTGATAAAGTACCCCACCTCAAAACCAGCCACGCTGCTCCCTCCTTTGGAGCCCTTTGAGCCCGTGCCATCATCGCCATGCCCTTTGCTGTGGACAGCGTCATAGATGAGCTGCATGCACAAGTGAAGACACAGCGCTGTGGGCAGTTTCAAAGATGTGCTGCATGCACATGGGAAGCCGTCAATCGAGAGGAATTGTGGTTCGAGCAGCCCGTGCCAAACCCATCACCACAAACAGCGTCACGTATGGGCTTTATGCATGCACATTGCAGAGGGATCAGAACTCTATGCTTATGCATGCACATTGGAGAGGGATTGGAACTCTATGCTTATGCATGCACATTGCAGAGGGATCAGAACTCTATGCTTATGCATGCACATTGGAGAGGGATCAGAACTCTATGCTTATGCATGCACATTGGAGAGGGATCAGAACTCTATGCTTATGCATGCACATTGAAGAGGGATTGGAACTCTATGCTTATGCATGCACATTGGAGAGGGATCAGAACTCTATGCTTATGCATGCACATTGGAGAGGGATCAGAACTCTATGCTTATGCATGCACATTGAAGAGGGATTGGAACTCTATGCTTATGCATGCACATTGGAGAGGGATCAGAACTCTATGCTTATGCATGCACATTGAAGAGGGATTGGAACTCTATGCTTATGCATGCACATTGAAGAGGGATTGGAACTCTATGCTTATGCATGCACATTGGAGAGGGATCAGAACTCTATGCTTATGCATGCACATTGAAGAGGGATTGGAACTCTATGCTTATGCATGCACATTGGAGAGGGATTGGAACTCTATGCTTATGCATGCACATTGAAGAGGGATTGGAACTCTATGCTTATGCATGCACATTGGAGAGGGATCAGAACTCTATGCTTATGCATGCACATTGGAGAGGGATCAGAACTCTATGCTTATGCATGCACATTGAAGAGGGATTGGAACTCTATGCTTATGCATGCACATTGGAGAGGGATCAGAACTCTATGCTTATGCATGCACATTGGAGAGGGATCAGAACTCTATGCTTATCGGTTTTGAAAAAAAATTTCAGTTTGGGCGAAAAAAATTGCGGTCACACACAAAAACCGAAAATTTTTCGCCCACCCAAAAAATTTTTCCGTTCAAGCCAGAAGTCACTAGTGACCGTGTTTGGGAAATTTTTTTCGGTGTGGGTCACTTTTCAGGGACCGTTTGGGAGTTCCCCCTGGGAGTGCCCCTTGCATGCAAACCCTAAAAAACCCAAAAATCTTCAATTCTATCTACATTTCACTATTTCATTTCTGATAATCCATTAATGCCCCCCTAAGGCAAGAAAGGGGACAGGAAAGGGTTTAGGGGTTTAGGTGTGAGGGGGAAGGGGCCAAAGCAGGCCAGCAAGCAATTGTTGCCCAGGTCAGGTGAGGTGGAGCATAGGCCTGGCAGGGACTTGCACATGTCAGAGGCAGTGGTGGTGGGCAGCGGGCCTGCTACAGGGTCAATATCGAGCACACGAGCCATGTATGATGCAAGCTTGCCCCTGACTTGATAAGCACCCACAGCATCAGGCCCGCTTCGCATGAGCCCAGCCGCACTAATGACATTAGAGGCAACAAAGTTGTCAACATTTAGCACAGAGGGTTGTTAGATGTCCCCAGTGCTCTCAATAAAAATTTGAAGTGCACATAGAACTGTTGCAACGTTTGCTGCAAAGGTGGGGTTAAAAAGCCTGCTATTTTTGAGGATTGGCAACCGCTTTTTGAGCCTGCCAAATGAAAATTCAACCACACGCCTCCTCCGAATTAGAGCATAATCAGAATTGAATTGCTACTTTGTGGGATTGGGGGTTAAGGCAAACACTGAATCAGCACAGATGTAGGGCTTGAAAACAGTTCCATCTATTGTCATTTCCTCCATGCAAGCATTTGGCGGCAAGGCAAGCCAAGAACCGTAATCTATCTTTGCACGCAGAGCACTACAATTTCATGTGTGTGCATCACCAACTTGACCTGCCCCTCCAGCACTAACAAATGTGGAGTTGCCATGAGCATCAACATATACAAAAAGAATGATAGCCATGTGCTTCATGAAGTAGTAATAGACATCACCCCAATGGTATGGTTTCTCAATCCTCATGAACGTTCCGTCTATTGCACCAGCACAAAAGGCAAATTGCACAATCCTCTGAAATCTCGCATGATGTGCATGAGTTCATGTCTGTCTGGAAAGACCATCATGCTTGGCACAAATTCTTTGCATAGTACATACACAACGTCAATGAATGACATTACACGCTGCACTCTTACTAAGATCGTAAGTCCACGCCAGCATCTGATAGTGAGCACTTGAACCGGCCTAATCCAAAAACATTTCCTGCCTCTTCTCAACAGGGATTGCATTCCGCATTTGTGTGTCACGCTTGCAAGAGTGGCACAGTGCGTTTCACACAGGGTTCTAAAGGCCGGCTTGCTCATGCGGAAAGCTTGCTTGAACTGGACAGCCTCATATTCAGGCTGAGTCCTTCCATTGTTGGCCCAGTCCCCGAGCACTTGCTTCTCCCGGATTCCAAAAGAAGGATTGTATTTCAAGGGCAGGGCAGGAGGAGTAGAGTGTGAAGGACGGAAGGGAGGAGAAGAGGGATTGGGTCCCATGCATGCCCCATGCATGAGTGCCCCTTCAATTCAGAATTGAGGGGGCACTCACAAAGAGGAAGCGCGCTTGCATGATTATGAAACATATTCTCACCTCCCTTACGCTCCAGAAGCCCCTTGCTTTCTTGCCACCTCCCATGTGCCCTGCTTGGACCATGGCAAGGCAGGCTGCAAGCTGCGCTGTGTGGTTACTACCATCCAGAACCAAGGTGACGGCTGGAATCAGAGCTTTCAGGGCCCAAGTTGAGAAGTCTGACTGCTCAGTTGCTAGCTGTGGCATGATGGCTGCCAGCCATACAAGGAGAAGGGCAGCCCTTATGGTCCTTATGTAAGGGCCTGCCAAAAACGGCCTGGAAGGGGCGCTCCCAGGGAGGCTGAGCACTAAAAAAAAATCTGAAAAAAATCCCGTGTGGACGCTTGAATTTTTTTCCGTCGAGGTTGAAAATTTTTTTCAGATATCCGAAAAAATTTGTGTGTGACCGCAAATTTTTTTCACTTTCCGACGGAAAAAAAGTCGAAAAAAAACGAAAAAATTGTGTGTGACCGCAGCCTTATGCATGCACATTGGAGAGGGATCAGAACTCTATGCTTATGCATGCACATTGGAGAGGGATCAGAACTCTATGCTTATGCATGCACATTGGAGAGGGATCAGAACTCTATGCTTATGCATGCACATTGGAGAGGGATCAGAACTCTATGCTTATGCATGCACATTGGAGAGGGATCAGAACTCTATGCTTATGCATGCACATTGGAGAGGGATCAGAACTCTATGCTTATGCATGCACATTGGAGAGGGATCAGAACTCTATGCTTATGCATGCACATTGGAGAGGGATCAGAACTCTATGCTTATGCATGCACATTGGAGAGGGATCAGAACTCTATGCTTATGCATGCACATTGGAGAGGGATCAGAACTCTATGCTTATGCATGCACATTGGAGAGGGATCAGAACTCTATGCTTATGCATGCACATTGGAGAGGGATCAGAACTCTATGCTTATGCATGCACATTGGAGAGGGATCAGAACTCTATGCTTATGCATGCACATTGGAGAGGGATCAGAACTCTATGCTTATGCATGCACATTGGAGAGGGATCAGAACTCTATGCTTATGCATGCACATTGGAGAGGGATCAGAACTCTATGCTTATGCATGCACATTGGAGAGGGATCAGAACTCTATGCTTATGCATGCACATTGGAGAGGGATCAGAACTCTATGCTTATGCATGCACATTGGAGAGGGATCAGAACTCTATGCTTATGCATGCACATTGGAGAGGGATCAGAACTCTATGCTTATGCATGCACATTGGAGAGGGATTGGAACTCTATGCATTCAATGCATTGCAATGCATTGCATGGCACATGCAGCCAACCTGAATGCTCCCCGGTATGCCAATTCTACACCACTTACACGCATACACACACACCATGCGCAGAGGGCTTCCCAAGAGGAGCCCAGTACCAAACGCACCTTGGGGTGGTTGCACAGCTTTTTGAGGTTTGAGATGGCTGGCAGGACGCCAGAGGAGCCCGCCTTGCCGCCCAGGATTTTGCGTGCTGCCTGCCAGTCCAGATATGAGTGTGTGTTTGTGAGTTTCATTGCGCATTCTGAAGGATCTGGGTTTTGAAGACGCGGCAGAAATGAAATGAAAAGAAATCAAGGCTGAAGCGTGTACTCCAATTTTATACTCAGCAACAAGCATCATGCCTCAATGCAAGAAACAGGCTTCTAAGGGATCAGGCCCACTGGCTCTCCCCAGCCTCTTTTACTTCATTGATAAAGGCGTTCGCCCAGCGTGCTTGCGGGAGACTTTACATGGAATCTCTTTTTTCCTCATACTTTTGGAAAATGCCTTTCTTTGACATCCAATGTGCTCATTACACTCACCTTAGAGGCCAGGAAATGATTGTACAATGCTGTCTGCAAGGGCGTGAGTCGGCAGCACACTACCTCCACCACCTGAAACAGATTCAACAAGGCACACCGTTTTTAAGTTCTAACACTTCGACCCGCGTGCTTATGGCTCAGGAAATCCAAACAGGGAAAAAAGACAGACAAATGGTTGCAATGGTTACAATGGGGGTGTGACCTCCAGCCAGGTCGTTCAGCTGATCAGCTGAAGATCATGAACAAGGCACGGACCATTCACTGCTTGCAAGCTAAACATTTTGATTAGGTACATGTGTGCCTTCAATTCCAGGATGCGTTGTCTGTGACATTACAAGAATCAAAATGTCGGATGAAAGAAAGTGAGGGAAAAAACAGGTGTAATGTCTCTTTTGGGGAACAGCGCATGAACAGAGGCAGCGTAAGAAAAGGAACAAACGCTCCCAGTCGCGCTCAAATGAAAACAACTGGAGTGTACACTCGTGGACCTGGCTTTTGCGCATCCTCCCATGCTTCTCCTTGTCAAACACAAATACCACCCTTTCATTCAACTTTGACTGCAGTGAAATTTAGATTTTGCTGCAAAATTGCTCCTTGTTAATAGGGAGACGCGTGCACAAACCGTTCGATACTTCACCTGGTCCTATAACAGTTGCACACTCACCTTGGGTGGCAGGTGTGCTGACAAAAGCGTGTTGGTGCGGCGCAGGATGAAAGTGTTGATTAGCTCACTCAACTCTGCAGACCTGGCCTCACCATTAGCTACCTCCTGTGTGGGCAATACAACAACGTTCAAAAAGACAAACAATGCTTACCCATTAGTCTGTGCAGCATTGATGCCGTGGAAAAGAAACGATGCAGATGACAGCACAAAGGGCGCAGGAATTTTACAGATGGTGTGTATGTATGTGTGTGTATGTGTGTGTGTGAGAGGGAATGCTGAAGGTTGACAATGTTGCAAATTACAGTAACTATCTGGCCGATTGAAAACTTCTTGCTGACACAAGAGAGTTTGCCTTGAGCTTTTGGTGCTTACTAACACACTAGCCACACCTTCTAGAACAAATCTTGGGGCATGTCACCCCAATGCTGCAACAGTCATTGCTGCTGCATGGCATTGCAGCCTTGCCAACCGAGCCCCTTTCTTCCCTTTCTGTCTCTTTCTTTTCTCCACTTGCTAATTTGCTACCATCTAATGCCCTGGGCTAAGAAGTTTACGTGATGGGAGCGCTAACTGGGAAGGAGGTATGTTTCAACATGGCAGAAGTAAGTAAACGAAGTTAGCCGACCCTGTTGCACAAGGCGATTGCTGCAGCAGGCAGGTGGATGCCACTTTGTTTTGGAATTGAGACCACTTCCTACCAGGACTGAGAAAATTTGTTGCATGGCATGCCTCTTAACATACGCATGGCTACTGCCAATTGGCCTAGATCTTTAGTCAAGATGTAGCTCCACCCCTCCCCCCTCATCACACCTCTGGTGATGCCCTGGCTCCCATCCTGTTCAGAGGTACTTCATGGCACCTCTCATCATCCACAGTGACCTCATCATGTTTCGGCTTTATCCCTCCCCCTTCATACACTTCATTAGATCACCTGTGTAGATTCAGCCAAACCCAAACACCTGCAGGAGGTTACAACATCTCCTCGTCACACACCTCAGGCGATGCCCCTGGCTCCCTTCCTGCTAGGATTGGCCCCTCAAAGCGTCGCCGGAACTCTGCTGGCCCTCCCAAAATACCCTGCACAAATATTGGAATGAATGGTGGCGCTTGGTACATTTGTATGCCACGCCATCCCAGGAGGTAAGGCAAGGTGGAGTAGAAAGCAACTTTTTTTCCTCTGTGGACTATCATGCGAAGAAGGCAAGTTCTAGTGTCCTTGCAGTTGCTCAAGCTCTTGTGTGCTTTATGGGGTGTGCATTCCAATCCTGATATGTTCCTTATTACATGAGATTCACAACGTCACTGATGCACAAACAAACAAGTGAAGTTGCAGAGGTGGATCCCCCCCCTGACAAGTAGTTTTTTTTTTAAATGCTCCCAGCAAAGGGGGGCTCTAGCTCAAGAATCATGCATTTTGCAACCAAGCTTGACTGGCCAAGGTTGAAACCCATATTGACGCGTGCAGGAGATGCGCTGAATGATTCATTGCGCTGATCAGGCAGGGGATGTGCACACGCATGACAATATGCCTCTGATCAGCAGAGGCACGGACCCTACCTTTCCACCACTCAATCCCAATTCCAGGTCACCTACTGCACCAAATCGGGTTAAACTCAATGATTCAGAGTCCTTAATAAAAATGAAGATCATCACAAGAAAATGGAGTGGATTTACCCAGTGGTTGATCAGAAAGAGGATCTCAGCCATTCCTCTTGGATAAAGATCGGCCTAAGTGATGCATCATTTTTGACCTCCTTTCATTTGTTTGAAATGCAGGATGTTGGCATGGTTTGGATGTCGTGCATACTTTATATTGGTCCCATCGTGGACCTGTGGGCCCTTTTGGATGATCTGAGGCCGTAAGAGCGATCTGGGGCCTTTAAGTTATCATCATCTTGAACATATCAATCTGCAAAATAATAATGGCTGGCATGGAAAAATGTGAAAAGAAAACCGGGAAGGAGCTGTCTTAGAGCAGGTTATACATCCCCCCCATGAAGCAATATTGATGACAATAAAGGCAGAAATGTCGCTTAATGTTTCTCCCGCATCATAGAAAAATGCTGGTGGTGCAAAATGGTTTATCTCTGATGGCAACTTTATGTTTTCATGTTGCATCAGAGACAAACCATTTTGCACCACCAGCATTTTTCTATGATGCAGGAGAAACATTAAGCAACATTTCTGCCTTTATTGTCATCAATATTGCTTCATGGGGGGGATCTATAACCTGCTCTAAAAACAGTAAATGTGCAGTGACGGTTATTCAGCATGACAGAGCAAACCCAGCCGTGTAGGGAGATATCCACCTCTGGTAAAATTGCTTCCTAACATGAATGCAGGCCATGCCCTCTTTCACGCCAATAAGAATCCATTAGCAGTGGCAGTGGCAGCAGCGTGGACAAAACGCCATAATTACTGGGCTCTCCTTTCATTTGTTGGACTTGAAAGGCTTGATCTCAGTTGCCATGCTGCTGCAAAGCAGCCAGAAGAATGGCTGCAAGCAATGCAGAAAGGGAGCATCCAGACCCAACCATGGTCACAGCCCCCCCTTCCCATTCTAACACTCACATGAGGAGATGCACAGGGGTACGCAGCAGCACCCTCCGCTCATGGACAAAATTCTATGATTAGCACAATGCACACGGAGATGCAGGAGATACAGTGGCAGCAACTGCTCATAAGCAAATAATATTCGAGTGATAAGCATACTTTTATAAGAAGATGCAGAGGGAGATGCAGCGGCAGCATCCGCTCATACATGAGCATTTATTCAATGGCCAGCGAGCTTAAGTTCCCAACCAATGATCCACGAGTGGAAGACCTACCTTAACTAGCCTTCCTTTTTCCCCCTCAATTTCACTCAAAACACCTTCAGCTCCATCAGCTTTGCTCTGCATCAGGACTTTGACTTAAGACTTCTGCCAAAGCATAGATCCAACCCAGTAGCTCTGCATTTAAAAGTTGTGAGGAACCAGAATTGCAACCCACCAGGTTGCAAAAGTCCACCATGGCAATCATCCAGCCAAGGCAGCTTGTTCTACATGAGTTACGAGCCACCATTATTGTAACTCACCGGGTTGCAAAAGTCCACCATGGCAAAGAATTCATCCAGGTGGTTCTGCATGGGCGTGCCGCTTAGTAGCACGCGCCGCTTGCAGGGAAGTGCACTCAGGGCTTTGTTGGTGAGCGTGGCATCATTCTTCAAGCGATGCGCCCTAAGAGACAGCCAAAATATGAGTACTTGAAAAAGTGAGTTCATGCCGAATACGAGGGAAGGGCAGCCGATATGAATGCATGCCAACATAAACGTATCAGTGCTCACCAGGTACAAAAAGAGGAGGTGCATACAGATAAACGTACAGGCTGCACCAGTGCCAGCAGTCTGGACAAGCAGACCCAATGCGCGTACCCTGCAGAAAACTTGGAACTGCGATGTCTACATCCAGCGCTGCGCAAACAGGACACGAATCCTGATGAGCACACATATGCAAGGCCTTTACTGTTTAACTGCATCTGTTCACAAAACCCACAGCGGATTTCTGCACGCCGTAGCTGATCCCATAGTCATAGCAAACTCGCGGTCGCACGGGAGCATGCACGGGAGCTGTCGTCATAGGTTGCTCACTGCTGTGCAGTGGCTATCCACTTCTGGCACAGGGCATTCACACCTCAAAAGGACCTGCTTGATAGATGTAGGCAGAGATAACTGCTCTGCCACATACACTCACTCATCACAGATGAGTAAGTCACACGCTCCAGGCTGCTGCAGCCGCGCAGCATGCAGGCGCAGCGTCTCATATGAGATGATCAGCACCTGAATGAAAAGCACAGGAGATGGGAAGACTCACGTCTACTGGGCCTCTTCAGTCTGGCAAACAAGAGATTATAAACACGAAGTGAAGCGGGGCCCACAAGTTTTGTTTTGGCCTTTTCATATAAAGGTTTGCAGCTAAAATGTCTCTTTAATCTAGACTTTGAAGAGTGATCAGTGCACGCTGGAGGAAGCCTTGAGATGTGTCAACGTCTTCATGAATATACAAGCAATCCGACTCCCTTCCATAGTTCTAAAGATATGACTTCCATGAGCACTTGCAAGAGGAGGGCACAAGATGCAACGCCTTAAGCAACTTACTTTGGTATCACTTCTCTTACAGCTGAATTTACACTTCAGCCTGGCAGTCATGCATTGTTTTAACTGGTGGCTTTTTCCTCATATCTTAACCTAAACCTGCATGCATCTGCAAGCAGAGCCAGCACTTGCAGAAGGGAGGCAGGAAAGGGAGCAGCGCTCCAATGAACCGGTGCCTAAATCAATAAGCCTCAGGCTTGTTTGGCTTGGCTGCATCCACTGTTACGAATTCCTATGTCTTCATCCATGGTAGCCTTACAAAAAGCATGGAAAGAAAAAGTCTACGCCATCCAGAAGGCCACGCGCAATAAGGAAAGGTCCCCGAACTAGCAAGCTAGCAGAGGCCTCACTACAGAGCCAAACCTACACCAGATACAGCTAGCCTAGGCCAAACCTACACCAGATACAGCTAGCCTACGCCAAACCTACACTAGATACAGCTAGCCTAGGCTTCCAACATGTGCATGCATCTGACACGAGTGTACCTTTTTCAAAGGTCAAAGGCCAAACATGGACCCACCTTGTAAGGGTTGGAGGGTTGCAGGAAGCGGGTGATGCTGGCCATGACATCCTCGCGGGATGCCTCACTGAGAGCGAGTGTGCTGAGGCGCCCCTGCGTATGCACATGCAATGTGAAACCTAGGCCCAAATTCACATGCCGCTTGCATTGAAGAAGTGGGTGGTGTTGGCCATGACATCCTCGCGGGATACCTCCCTAAGAGCCTGCTGTTTAGCGCTGAGGGGTTCCATGTGCATGTGAATACAAAATGTATGCAAGCTGATGCAAGGCCAAAACACTCCCACATTCCTGTGATGCAGGGAGCATGCTGAGTCGCTTCTGCACGCCCAGTTGCAATGTGAATTGTGAGCATTATGTGGCTGTGAACAAAACTATGATTAGCACATCAAGGTCCACCTACATTATGCGCATGCACCATAAATGCAGACGCACGCCATGCCCAAGTCCTAATCAAAACCATGTAAGAAACACATGAACAGAAGCTGAGAGGTGAGCCATTCAAGCGCCATGATGAGGTACTTATGTTGGTTGGTGAGCAAACAGCCCTGCGTTAATCACACCCACACACCTTCAGCCTTTCGGTGGACTTGCAGTCCCAGTTAGGCGCCAAGTGACACTCAGGCAGACAATCACAGACACGAAATAAAATGTCCTACAGAGACAGACGTTTTCACAATCCCACACCTTGAGCCACCTGATGGCCTTGCTGTCCCAATAAGACAACGATAGGCACTGCTAGACAAATGCAAATAAACAACAATGCCTTGTACCTTCAAACCCAACCCCCTCGAGCCACTTGGTGACCTTGCTGTCCCAGCCAGACACCAATACTTGGCAATTGTCAGAAGCCAATAGACACCAACACATAAACACACACACATTAAGCCACTCGGTGGCCTTGCTGTCCCAGCTAGACACCAATACTTAGCAATTGTCAGAAGCCAATAGACACCAACACACACACACACACAAATACACACGCACCTTAAGCCATTTGGTGGCCTCGCTGTCCCAGTTAGACACCAACGAGGTTGGACACACAATGATGGTGCGCTTGGCCATGGGCTTGCCGCCAAGCAGGGGATGGCCGTCTGTAACCAGGGTCCAGAGCAGGGTCAGTCCCTGCAGAGTCTTGCCCAGGCCCTGTGCAAAATAGAAAGGAAAAGAGAAGAGAAATGCATCAGTCCCATCTTGAAACATGTGATTTTTTGTAACATAAAGCAAGGGATGGCCGTGCAAGATCAGCGTCCACAACGGGGACAACTCTTGCAGAGTCTTGCCCAAGCCCCGTGCAAAACAGAATATATAAAGAGATAAAAAGGATGTGCAGCAGTATTTCAGAAGTATAATTGTGCAGTTGCATTTCAAACTTTGTAATTGTAGGAGAAGCAGCTATTTGTCAAGTCCCGAGCCTTAGCGTTAGCAACAAAAAGCTATGACCAATTGGTACACACCCATAACTAGCTCAGAGCAAAACATTGAAATAACATTTGAAAGCATTGAAAAGACACGGCATTTCTCCATGTTGCCTGAGGGCTCCCAAGGTACCCCACACTCACCATGTCATCCGCCAAAATGCATCCTGCGAAGCGCACGTGCATGACAAGCACTAAGTGATGCAAAAAACACAAGAGATTTGCATAGAACTAAAACCGGTTAAGCTGAAGATCAAAGCAGTAGGCTTGTGGGATTTGTGAATCCGGATTGACCGCCTTGGCTGAATTTTTGCGTGCCTGGATACATAGGTCACAAGCCATAATTAGCAGGGTTTCCCAATAAGGGATTTTCTTTACACATAGTCACGTTGTCTATCCTTTAGGGAATGTCGCTCAATTTCTGCGCCCTTTCATAAGTGTTAACAAAGGAACTTGACCTTTATGTTATAGCAAATAAAATCATGATAGTCATCAGGAGGAGCCTGAAAGCATAACTTTTTGACGGCACGTGCCAATTTGCATAAGATATATGTAACCAGAAAAGCTCAATCAATCCATGAATATGAATGGGTCCAATTGGAAGAGGTGGGTTGGGGTGGGTGAATTGGAGGGGCTTCAACCTATTGGGACGCCCCCTCCAGAATTTGTCTTGGGTCATTTCCACAAAATTCTGGACAAACCATTGAATTCTTCAGCTCGAGCCCAGTTGATTTGCAATCTGTTGGTAAGAATTGGCCGAAAAGGAGGGTCTGTGTCCATGACTGGGAGTCAGTGCCACGCTAGGTCTTAGGTGTGGGCAGCAGGTGGCATGGAGGCAAAGGAGCAAACCAGCCAACATTTCAGGATGGTGACAGTCAAGGTGCTCAATTGGATTGTGTGATTATGAAGGCAATTTGTGGACTTGCAAACTCCTGATGGGTGCCTAGCAGAATATGCATTCAGTTTATGCCCCATAACTCTGCTGCTGTTCATCTGATGGCTGCAGCAAGTTTGCAGATGGATGCAGGATTCAAAGAGGAACAGGTTTGTACTCTTTTTGTAGGGGCACCAGGGGGGGGGGGGGAGGGAGGTGGGCAAGTAGGTCAAGGGGCCCGACCAAAGTTTACACTTGCTTTCCATTAGACTTTTGTTTTACGTTTTTGTTTTACGTCCCCTGTTGATTAACAACAAATTTGCTAGAACCTACACAAACTTACATTACCCCAGAGCTGGACAATCTCCTCCCCCCCCCCCCCCACACACACACACATTCACACACACATACACACATTCACACACACACACATTCACACACACACACACACATTCACACACACACACATTCACACAAACACACATTCACACACACAAACACACATTCACACACACACATTCACACACACACACTGCAGGCGCGCACACACACACACATTCACACACACACACATTCACACACACAAACACACCTTTGCCCTCCGGCAGCCGCAGCCCAGCCACGCATTCAAACATGAAGGCAACACCCTCGCGCTGGTGCGGCCTCAGCCACTTCACTAGCATGGGGTCAACCACAACGGCACCTACATGCATCACACAGGACCAACATGAGACAGCATGTTCATATCATATGATATAGGTCCATAATCTAGGGCGTCTGCATGCATTAAATTACACGGGGACAACCACAATGGCACCTACATGCATTGCACCATGTCGTGAGAGTGCATCAGCTAGTTTGCAGCACAGGCGCATACAGCACCTCTATAAACAACCAGTGATCTTGCCAGAGTTTCGTTTGTGATATTGTGGAACTTCGTGCTTTCTTTAAACCATGATTCCTTTGTTCTTTAACACGTGAATCTTGTGTCGAAAATCCTTTATCTTCGAATTCTTGAGTGTAAGGATGCACTGCAGCAAAATGAGCCTTGACAGTGCGTGGCATACAGCATGTTCTTGACCCAGACTTTCCTTCCCTCCTGGTTATTCAAAGAGTCACTCCACACTTATTCCTGCTGTGCTTTGTCACTTGCTAGTTCCTGGAGGATCAAAGAGCAACACACATCATGGGCAGCCGACCTTTAGGAATGACCTCATTCGCGCCACCATCTCTCTGCTGCTGCTGCACTTGCTGCTCCTCAGCTTGGGGTGGCGGCACCCACAGCACTAAGGGCTCCACCCCCTCAGGCAGTTGCTCAGCAGGAGGAGGTGGGGGCGCTGAGCTTGTAGAGGGTGGGTGGCTGGGCATAATAGGCGGTGTGAATGGCTTCTTCTGGCCCCATGGGACCCAGTACTTGCGTGCCAACAAGCGCCTGCGCAGCTCCTGCGGCAGGCATGAGAACACACAGAATAGGATGACATGCAAGGGCATACAAGCGTAGAGGCAGGGTGTGAGAATGACAAACCTGGCACTGAGACGTGTGTGTGATTTGAGCACAAGGAAAAGGTTATCCCAGAAAGTGATGCTCGCAACAAGCGAGCATGCAGGTGCAAACAGAAGCAGGTGCAAAAAGAAGCAGGTGTAAACAGAAGCAGGTGTAAACAGAAGCAGGATCACACTTGCGCGGCAGATGGCAAGCATGCTCTGCTGATTCCAGGGATGCAGAGAGCATTAGGTAGTTTGTTATAGCGCAAAGAAAGTGCTCGAAACCGCAATGCATGCCTCAGAAATACCAGGATTACAAGCTGGCTGCACCCTGGCTGCATAATGTTTGGCATAGACATCTCTGATACATGCAATTGAGGAAATCGGGAACACTTTAGATCGACTTGGGGTCCATCAAGCTGATGGAGCCAACATCATCTAGTTCACAGAACTAAGGGGAGTCCTGCGTGCCTCACCCCACACCACTTTGCCTGCATGAATTATTTACCAGATCTAATACATGTATCGCTGACATTTGCAGGACAAGGCTTCTTGGGGTTCAGACGCACAGCACTTCATCCTTGGGTGCTTGTTTCGCTATGGTCCTACAGCACACATTAGTCAGGGCTTGCATGCATAAAATCCTGAAAGCCAGGTGAAGTAGCACAGACAACAGGCGTAAGCAACACTCACATCAGACATGCCAGGCCCAGCTCCTGGCTTGGGCGAGACAAACTGCTGGCGGAGCACCACCGCACTCTGTTGGACAGACAGGAAGCGCGAAGTGGGCGCCCTCTGTATCTGCAGCCTGCGAAAGCAGCACAAGCCAGGCCATTTGATCCCAGCGGACATGCCTTGACATACGTTAACCGACGTCCCGCACATCTTAGGTGCAAGGTGACCAAGTGAGGGTCAAATGCCTTGAATGCACCATTGCTGCTGCTTTCCTGCCTGCTCCTTCATGTCTCACGCCTTCATCTCCTTGTCTCCTTATTATGCAGGAGCTGCAAGCTTTTTTCTATGCTTGGCCCACGCTGTCCGCTTGGTTGTGAATAGAAGCTTCCAGGATTTGCACATGCCTCCATTCCATCCACCTCCACCTTGCCACATCTTCCAAGTTGTTGCCATTTTGCATACCACAATCTTTACTCCACATTGCCTTGCACCTGCAGAGCACCTGCTAATGCTGAAATCTTCAGAGCAGTGTAAAAGGAATGAAACACCTACTTGTTGTCAAGGAGTGCCTTGATATTCTGCCTGCGGAGCCGGAGCTCCTCTTCATTGTGGCACTCTTCCTTGGCGTCCTTGCCAGGTGCATCCCTGTGCGCAATGTGCAATGAACCAGGAATGTATAAGCAATGCTTAAACCTGATAAGATGACGATTGCATTGCAGCAAGGAATGGTTGCAGTGTCAATTGGCACAGCCAGGAGGGAATGCAGGTAAATGACAGCTGAGGCTCGCACCTCCCTCCATGAGAGCCATGCATCCGAGCACCAGTGGCCCTGTTGTCATCTTTCTTTTTTGCATCCTCCTTGTCAGTATCCTCCTTGCCTCCGTCCTCTTCCTCTTCTTGGTTGTGCTCACTTGGACAGCTGTCGCTGTACTGTTCCTCTTCCTCCTCTTCCTCCTACACAGGCATTGCTCTCCATTTACTCATGGAGTGCTTCAGGACAGCCAATTCTAGGTGCACAATGCTGAGTCAATGACCTCACCTCTTCCTCCTCTTCAGTCTCTTCAGCACTTGACATCACCGCTGGAGGTAATCGCTGTCAAGTTTTATCTCGGGATTATTTTCGAGTTGTGTTGGGCAAAAGATGTCGATGGACTGGCGCAAGTTGTTCAGAGACGTGGCACCTTTTCACACACTGCACTTCATGAATTTAAAAACCAACCAAATCAGCATTTGTTTTGATGGCGCATTTACAGTAGGGGTGTGTGCTGAAGTTGCTAGGCAGTTGGGCAAATTCAGGGGCCCCAAGACTGGACTCTCTGGTTTTCGTTTGGATCTTTTTGCACTGAGTAAATGGGGAATTCTTTAAGCATATGCATACTCAGTTTTGTGTACTACTAAAGGGTTGGGGGTGCAGCTGCAAGGAGCTCGAGGCTGCCAGATGCCTAGTCCTAAACCCTAATTTGCATACATGCATCTTTTTGTACTTGTGTTTTGTATGGACTCAGATTTGCGAGGTTTTGAAGGGTTTGAGAGCGCTAGAACATTTAAAAAGAGGGGATCTGAAGGGTGGCAAGCCGCACCCAGCTCCAGATCCTGTTTGTGGGTATTGCTGTTGCTCCCAATAGCACACATGTGTGTTGGTTAGCATGTTGAGGCAAGACCTAGCTGTGACAAATACTAGTCTGTCACGTGAAATCGTGCACGTGGTTATTGCTGAATCGTTGCAAAACCTTGAGTGTGAGGTGTAACCTGTATTTAAGTGGGTTTTTTTTTATAAGATGCTCTCTCTTTTTCAACCTTCTGTTCCACCTTCCATTGAGGTTTGGCGCTGTTTCTGTTTTTCCTGGCCTTGTGCCAGGGGTGCCTTGTCTCTGATGCAACCCTAACCTGGTGAAGCTGGTCCAAACGCTGTGTCTGCCCCAGACATTCTCTGCGTGCTGCGGCCAAGCCAGCACTGTTCAGCAAGACCAAGAGCAGCTTAGCAGCAACATGAAGAAGAGCTAAGCCGGTGCACTCGCAACTCCAGCCAACAGCTCGAGTGTACCCGTCCTTTGCTGCATGGCTATTGGCAATCCTGGATGTAAATCCTTTCATGGCGCCACCACGTTGCGGTGAAGCTGGTCCAAACGCGTGAGCTGTGGCCAACTTGAATAAATTGGCCAATTGTGTTACCTGCTTTGAGAACAACAAAAGTGCAGTAACGGTGATTCAGCATTACAAATCCCTTAATTACCAGTTTTCCTATTCACTGCAACTATTGTAAACAAGGAGCGGGAGGTTTTGGGGCTTCATCAGGTGAAGTAGCAACTAGTGTTACTGACTTCTTTGTCAGAGCAGGCGCAGGGTCTGTTTTTGATGGGTATTTTTGGGTGCGACAGGCATTTTGGTTTGTATTCATTTCAGGTCCTAAGGCTCTCACGACTTTGCTGTTGGAGGAAGGACTGAGAGGGATCGTCTCAGTCTTTGTTTTCAGGAAAGGAAACTACATAGGCTATAAAAGCACTCTGTAACGCATCACGAAAAGGATACACAGTAGCTCGAAGAGCCATGATCCCCTGCACCAGAAACAAGAACAGTAGTGGAAATCTGGCACAGGAAGCAGTTGCAACACCTGGCTGCAAGAGTTAGGGTACAAAGTAAGCATACTGAATGGCTTTTAGTAAGCAATGCTTTCTAAGCATCACCTTGCTACCTGCTACCTTTACCTACTGCATTTAACATAGCAAACCAGGTAATGTTGTGTAGGTTAATAGTTGTGACTTGAAGCCCGCTGCAAATCCACATTTGTTTTCCAATTGTTTTGCCTCTAATCTCAGATGGATCACTTGGCATTCTGGACAGTTTTTTCAGCAGCTTCAGTGTGCGTATAGTGCAAACCCTGAGTATTCATGCTTTCCACCTTGACTACTGAAGAGCTCAAATCATGACGGATTGATATAAGTGAGCACTGTACATTTGTGCTTGTCTTGAAGCTATGTGGTATATGTCCTTGCACCAGCGCTCTCCAATCCTTCAAAACCTCGCAAATCTGAGTAAACACAAAATACAAATTTCCCCTTTCCCTAATTGATGTAGGGAGTGTTCACTGCCTACGTAGTTTTCTTTCTTACAAATACAAAAAGATACATATATGCAGATCTTTTTTCAGCATGTCTCTTACGCAGTTTCAAGCACATCCAGTGAATGACCTCCCAAGCGGGCGCTCAAACAGGTGGGTACCTGGCAGCCTCCTTGCAGCTGCACCACCCAAAGAAAAGAAAGAAAAGAAAAGAAAAAACTACGTAGGCAGAGGAAACTCTCCCTACATCAATTAAGGAAAAGGAGACACATTGGCTCAGAAGAGCCGTGAGCCTCCTCCACCACAAAGCTACAAAGAAGAAAGCTAATGGGGACCTTTAGGGTTACTGGAAGCGCCCGGCTCCAGAACCTGGCTGTGAGAAGCATCATTTTCCATAGCACGTCTAGTGGTAACAAGCTTATGGGCATACTGAACCGAATGGGCATGGCGTTTTTGCCCAATTCTTCAATATTATTCTACCCAATTCTTCAAAATTAAACAAGACTGAGTGTGCAATTGTTTTTAAAGCACCCCGTGTACTCAGTAAACAAATTTCCAAGCAAAAACCAAAGTTCAGTTTTGGGGCCCCTGTGAACTTTTTGGATTTTGAGCTGAGGTGCAGTGTGTGAAAAGGCACCCCATCCAGGGACTTGCACCAGTCCCAAAGATGATCGAGCCCTTCTACACCACTGGTCAAGGAACCCTTTCACACAACAGAGCAGACCTGATAGCGTCGCTGTACTACCCCTGGAAGGCAGAGATACTACCTGCTCTCCAAGACTCATGAATACAAGAGACAGATATCCACCTCTGCCTACATAGTTGTTCTTTTTCTTTTCTTTTCTTTTTCTTTTCTCATCCACCTTATTGAACTAAAACTCTGCTCAGACACCGAGCCCCAACAAATCCTCTTAGCTGCTCAAGAACAGCACAAAAGCAGCATACACAGTCTACGCACAAAAACCCTTAGAGGCACAACCTCAACAATCGAGTCACACCACACGTCATCCTTATTGGAGTTGCTGAGACTATCTACGAACAATACACAATTGACCCACTCTGTAAACTCGGCTTACCCAAAGAAAAAGCCATCATCCCTGCTACAAAACTCCACTGTCAAGCTGTCAAATACTTAACATAAATTAACAACACCAAAGACACCATCCAATTTTACAATCCATACAATGGAGAACCAAGAGTGGGGCCTACTGGACGGGCTGCTTACAGCAGGGTGCGTGGCTGATCGGAAGCGTGGCTGGACGGATGGCCGGCAACCCACCGGATTTCCATTAGTTTGGTTGCTCATAGCTCAGATTGGCTGGTGGGACTCATTGTTAGTGTCCGTGTTAACTGTTGGGCCTTTCCTTAATTCGCGCTAGCTGCCGTATAGTTAGAACTTTAACTTTGGAGAAGTCATACAGGGTATGAAGGAGTTCATAGGCAATTGAAAGGGATATGGATTATGTACTCAGTGGAATGAAGTTGAAAAGCCTCGCTTGCAGAAAGGAAACATCCTTTAAGGCTCATGGGAACTTCATGGGATGTTGAACATCTTAAATCAACTTTAGAATCATATTGGACGAAGCCTTGCTTCTATACCCAGGGCGCTTTGTTAAAGTCAAAATTTTACAAGCACATTACTGATCCAGTCCATGGTCAACCCTTGAATTCCAATGGCTAATCAGTTATGTTCTATCAGGATGGTATGGAGGGATACTGGAAAAAGTGTTTTTTTTTTACCGAAACATAAATGTAATTATTTCGCACCAATGAAAAAAAAGTTCTTGTAATTCCTGCCTTATGTGCCATAATCCTGCACCTCCCTCAATTTGTTTTTGGTTTCCCGCCTATTCCCGCAGGAACAGTCATCCTTTATTTGCCCCAAAACTTATGATGTGTGCATGTACAAGCTGCAGCAATGTAGCAGCAGGGTTGCTGCACTGCTCTTGCATGCGGAGTTGTGCAAGACACATAATCCCACACTCTTCAGAGGCTAGCTACTGTTAAAAAGCGCACAAAATCACTGCACTTACTGCTCCCTTGCACAAAAATTCATTTTGAAGGAAATATTTTGTTTTTCTGAGTGCCTGAGGTCTCATGAGGAGAGTCAGCTGTGTGCTACAAGTTAAGCCTTAACCAGGACCTGAGGTCCTAAATATCTCAGGTTCTGAGGTCCAGGTGCACACACTGCTCCTCCGTCCCACGACCTTCACAAAAATCGTCTGCACTCATCAAGAAAAGCTGCATTTGCGCTTCGCATCTATGCGCTGCTGCTCAATCAGCAGCTTGGGCTGGCTTCTGCCCTCTGCATTGCATGGGCATATTTGGAATGGATGCTTACGAACCGCATGCTGCAGTACATTTTTCATCAAATATTTGGAGTTTTTATCCAATCCAACAGCTGTGAAGCCTGTGAGCATAATCTATCTCGTGCTTTCAAAAAAACCCAGACAAACATGATTTTATTACCTCTTATTTCCATCACAAGTTTTGTGGGTTGAGCATTTTTTTGGGCCAGGTGTTACAGGCCTTGGTGTTTCCGCTCAGCTTTGCATGCTTGTTTCATTTAGAGTGACTGTGTGTGATTCTGTGTGTGATTTTTACAGTTGACACTTCTGAACTTAGCTCAAGGCTTTCAGTTGACAGTTACACAAGTTTGATTTGGTTTGGTTACAGGCACCTTTTGCTTCAGCTAAGCTGCCCTTGTAGGCAGGTACTGCGCGAGTGTGGGCATGAACCTTTACAGTTCTATTGGTTTCGTGCAGCAGTTAGTTTTTACAATGCTTTACTGCGCAGCAACAGCACTACACTCAGTAAGGTACTGCAAGCAGATGTTGAAATGAGCAGTCTTTCCCATAAATGCTGGACTTCATAATTTTTGGCTGCCTGCACAGGCTTGGACAGGTGCAACGTGTTTACTCATTGTTTTCGGTCAGGGCAGCCTATAGTCATGAGGGAGTTTGTGGTTGATCTGAGAAAAAGGCTGCGAGGTGTGTGGAATGCTGATGCCTTGGCAGAACATGGTGACCACACGAACAAATTAGCCAAATATCATCACTGGATGGCACTCCCTTTGAGACCCTTGTCTGTTCATGGTGCGCCCTTTTTTGTCCCCAGGTATTTGCATCTTGATTTGGGTAAGCGCACGCTAAGAAACATAGCACGTTTTCGCTTACATGCTCATACTCTAAGAGTTGAGACATCACTTTGGCAGGAGCACACATCAACTTGTGATAAATGTGAACAAGGACTCCAAGATGAAAAGCATGCTGTGTTCCTTTGTTCTTGCGCTTCTGTGTGCTCTCTTCGAAGGGCTCACGCACAGTTATTTTCTGACTTCCCCTCGTCTTATATAATTTTTCTGGACGATTCAGGCACTTTCTACTATTCTCAAGCTAGCTCTGAGGATGCTATTCATTTCTTGCAGAAACAGAACTAATGACACTTATCGTTTTATTTCCGATCTCATGGACATTTTTTGTGCAGTTGGAACAGTTGAACAGACCGAGCAGCCAAACTACCTGGCTGAAGGTCAAACCCCATTGTAACTCATTGTAGGCAGGTACTGGCCGTATTGCAGTACAGCTATGTAACCTTATCCTATCCTATCCTCTACGCTCAGCTGCCCTTGCAGGTGGATATAGTGATGTTACCTTCTGCTGCTGCTCCTCCTGGGAGGGTTTCGGGATTTCCTACTCCCAGCTGTTGACGCCCTAATAGCGCTTAGGGCACTTCATTTCCGCTCACCAAAGAATCTTGAAAATGATAATTTTTCACTGTCATGCACTTTCCTGCTTGCACGAAACAACTGTATTATTATTTTTTCCCAGTGTCTGCAGTCATCCTGCACTCCTCAAAGACATGATCTCTGCGGGGTGATACATTTTATGGGTAAGTTGATGTGACTCTCTCTGGGAAAGGTACTCACACCGCATGAAAAGCATGATGGGGGATTCGCCTCATAGAGGATACTTATTTGCATTTACAGTGGCATTGCCACCTTTTAAAATCCCGAATCCAGCAGAAATTAAATAACGATAAGGTCACGAGTGCAAAAGGTGAAGGCCAGGGGAAGTGATAATGGCACATGCATACAAGTCTGTTTCGCCCCTAACTCAGGTGAATATGGAATCCAAAAGCTGCTTGGTGGTGAACACACCCTCCAGGAGGGCTCGCCTGGACTGCTCCCCTATGCTGCCTGCCCCGGAATCCCCGTCTGCATAATGCGATCCCGGTGCTGTGGTGCCTTTTTTGCTTGTGCTTGCTGGGGTTGCATCTGAAAGCAGCTTCCATAGCACATGCAAGTGACTTTTGTAGGCAACCCCTAGCGCTCTCTGGTGGGTCTCACTTGCAGCAGCACTTCCGGCAGCATCTGCAAACCTGTGTAGCACAAAGGAAACCGCACAAAAGAGGTGTCTTCAAAGGCATTCCAGGGGATGCCCTAGCCATTGTAATTTGTTCATTTCTGAAATGCTTGGACCCTGCAAAAGGCCAACTTGCCTTAGGCGGGAGGAGCTTGCATTGGGAATGCAGGCTCCAGCTGGTACGTGAGTGGTGCTAAACAAATGTAGTGCATATGTGCAAGCTGACCAGAAAGGCAAGGCCCAAAAAGCAATGTGCAATCAGAAGAAGCAAGGAGTGACAGAGAGCTTGTGGCGCGTAGTCCTCTTCTAACACCTGCTAACATGCACCACGAAAGTAAATCTATGCTCAACTACTTTGCAGCCTTTTTCCCCTTTTGATGCAGTGCCCCACGCTCCAAGTAGGTGGACGTGGTCAATCACACCTGTCGTATAACTGCTCCTCTGCTTCTAGTGCAACCTCCAGAGGTGTCCTTGCAGTGGCAGGCTCCTCGAGGCAAGCTGCTAAGAGCGACACCTGCATTCATGTGTATGCATGGAAGTCACCACAACTCATTTTACAAGCAAGTGTGAGGACACTGGGGCGCAGCGTACAGCATTGCGCATACATTCCATACATCTTCATGCACTACTCTGTGAGCATGGTTAGCTCATGGTGAGCCGATAGTAATGATCGTGTTGAGCCGACGATCATGATCAGCTTGGTGATGGTGAGCCCATAGCCAGCTCATGGTGAGCAGATGGTTTCGATCACAGTGAGCTGATGGTTTGATCATGATTTGCTTCTGGTCATGGTGGCCCCCTACTTAGCTCATGGTGAGCCAACAGTACCGGTCATGATTACCTCATATCATGGTCAACTCATGGTGGGCACTTTCTTTAGCCACACCACAGCAAACAACCCAATTCCTGATTCAGGCGCAGCCAGGCAGCACAGCCGGGACAAGCACCGCACTGCTGCACCCGCACAGAACACACTGCCGCCCCAGGTGCTGCTGCCAAACTCCATCAGGCAGGAGAAGCACAGAAATTGGGCCACTTCAGGCTCAGTTATATTACTAGACTCTTCATCATCACCGTGTGACGACACGAGCATAAAACAGCGAGCCTCCCACCCACCGCAGCATCCCGCGTCGCATCGCCCGTGCTGCTGAACCCCGCCAGCATCACCACATTGGAAGGGACTGCACAACCGTTGGGCATGATAGCCCCCGAGGCTGAAGCGCAGGCCTGCTGGTGCGTGTGACCATGCGTGGCTGCGGCAGTAGCAGCAGCAGGTTGGCCTGGGCCTTGCAACCCTGCAGCGTTCACCTCTTGCTTGATCCCGCCATCTGGACCACTGTAACTTGATGCCTTGATGCCTGCAGGGGGGCCTGATGTGCTAGGGGCTGTGGCTGCAGCGGCCTGTGCCTCCTCTGCCTTCACGCGGCCAGCTGCTGGCAGCTTGGCCTGCTGAGCGGCGGGGGTTGCCGCAGCGCCCTCTGTGTAGACAGACAGGCAGGCAGAGCAGCAGTGCTAGCACTTATAGAAGTCAGGGTGAGGACAATAGCGATTGGACCCAATGCTCCAGTTGGGGCGCAGCTTGGTGAATTGTGCATGGACCACGTCAGTGTGAGAGCAGTGCTTGCGTGCTGGATAGTGGCGTCGCAGGTGGTAGGCTACTTTTTGGAGCCGCGCACAGCCTCTCTGGAAACAGGAGAGCAAACAAGAGGCGAGCGTCAAAAGAGGGAGCAGCAAAGGGGTGGTGGCTAGGAAGAGGATGGCAAGGGGCTGAAACATACGTGTTGGTGATAGCATCAATACAACCTACTTACATGGGTGTGCTCCAGTACTCTGACACCACTGCAAATCTCTACTGGTATTACACTTATTTCCCTGCCATTCCATACCTTTTCGTTTCACATGACCTTTCATCAGAGGTTTATTTGCTCATTCCTTCTCTGCCTTCTTTGCAACCAATTTCGTTGGCAATCTCCACCCAACCATCCGCCTCCCTCTTCATCTGCATCTCCGAGACATACTGCTCCAACCAGCAGCCTGTGCACCTGGTCTCACCTGCAGCCTGTACACTTGCTCTCACCTGCAGCCTTTGCACCCGCTCCACCGGCTCGCTGTTGAGCTTTGCTGCTTGCAGCTGTTGCCTCGGCCACAGGGGCTTCAGGGGTCATCTGAGCCAGGTGCCTGTTGCCAGCTGCAGAATCGAGACATCGGCACCGTGAAGACATGATGAATCGAGACATGATGAAGGGCAAATGTGCCTGCTGCCAGCTGCAGAATCAAGACATGGGCACCGTGAAGACATAATGAATCGAGACATGGTGAAGGGCACTCTAAAGGCGTGGTGAATCAAGGCATGGTGAAGGGCAAGCGTGCTTGCTGCCAGCTGCAGAATTGAGACATGGTGAAGGGCGCCATGAAGGCATGCTAAATTAAAACATGGTTAAGGGCAAACGTGCCTGTTGCCAGCTGCAGAATTGAGACATGGTGAAGGGCGCCATGGAGGCATGCTAAATTAAAACATGGTTAAGGGCAAACGTGCCTGTTGCCAGCTGCAGAATTGAGACATGGTGAAGGGCGCCATGAAGGCATGCTAAATTAAAACATGGTTAAGGGCAAGCGTGCTTGCTGCCAGCTGCAGTATTGAGACATGGTGAAGGGCGCCATGAAGGCATGCTAAATTAAAACATGGTGAAGGGCACATGTGCCTGTTGCCAGCTGCAGAATTGAGACATGGTGAAGGGCGCCATGAAGGCATGCTAAATTAAAACATGGTTAAGGGCAAACGTGCCTGTTGCCAGCTGCAGAATTGAGACATGGTGAAGGGCGCCATGAAGGCATGCTAAATTAAAACATGGTTAAGGGCACATGTGCCTGTTGCCAGCTGCAGAATTGAGACATGGTGAAGGGCGCCATGGAGGCATGCTAAATTAAAACATGGTTAAGGGCAAACGTGCCTGTTGCCAGCTGCAGAATTGAGACATGGTGAAGGGCGCCATGAAGGCATGCTAAATTAAAACATGGTTAAGGGCAAACGTGCCTGTTGCCAGCTGCAGAATTGAGACATGGTGAAGGGCGCCATGAAGGCATGCTAAATTAAAACATGGTTAAGGGCAAACGTGCCTGTTGCCAGCTGCAGAATTGAGACATGGTGAAGGGCGCCATGAAGGCATGCTAAATTAAAACATGGTTAAGGGCACTCGTGCCTGTTGCCAGCTGCAGAATTGAGACATGGTGAAGGGCGCCATGAAGGCATGCTAAATTAAAACATGGTTAAGGGCAAACGTGCCTGTTGCCAGCTGCAGAATTGAGACATGGTGAAGGGCGCCATGAAGGCATGCTAAATTAAAACATGGTTAAGGGCAAACGTGCCTGTTGCCAGCTGCAGAATTGAGACATGGTGAAGGGCGCCATGAAGGCATGCTAAATTAAAACATGGTTAAGGGCACATGTGCCTGTTGCCAGCTGCAGAATTGAGACATGGTGAAGGGCGCCATGGAGGCATGCTAAATTAAAACATGGTTAAGGGCAAACGTGCCTGTTGCCAGCTGCAGAATTGAGACATGGTGAAGGGCGCCATGAAGGCATGCTAAATTAAAACATGGTTAAGGGCAAGCGTGCTTGCTGCCAGCTGCAGTATTGAGACATGGTGAAGGGCGCCATGAAGGCATGCTAAATTAAAACATGGTGAAGGGCACATGTGCCTGTTGCCAGCTGCAGAATTGAGACATGGTGAAGGGCGCCATGAAGGCATGCTAAATTAAAACATGGTTAAGGGCAAACGTGCCTGTTGCCAGCTGCAGAATTGAGACATGGTGAAGGGCGCCATGAAGGCATGCTAAATTAAAACATGGTTAAGGGCACATGTGCCTGTTGCCAGCTGCAGAATTGAGACATGGTGAAGGGCGCCATGAAGGCATGCTAAATTAAAACATGGTTAAGGGCAAACGTGCCTGTTGCCAGCTGCAGAATTGAGACATGGTGAAGGGCGCCATGGAGGCATGCTAAATTAAAACATGGTTAAGGGCAAACGTGCCTGTTGCCAGCTGCAGAATTGAGACATGGTGAAGGGCGCCATGAAGGCATGCTAAATTAAAACATGGTTAAGGGCAAGCGTGCTTGCTGCCAGCTGCAGTATTGAGACATGGTGAAGGGCGCCATGAAGGCATGCTAAATTAAAACATGGTGAAGGGCACATGTGCCTGTTGCCAGCTGCAGAATTGAGACATGGTGAAGGGCGCCATGAAGGCATGCTAAATTAAAACATGGTTAAGGGCACACGTGCCTGTTGCCAGCTGCAGAATTGAGACATGGTGAAGGGCGCCATGAAGGCATGCTAAATTAAAACATGGTTAAGGGCACATGTGCCTGTTGCCAGCTGCAGAATTGAGACATGGTGAAGGGCGCCATGGAGGCATGCTAAATTAAAACATGGTTAAGGGCAAACGTGCCTGTTGCCAGCTGCAGAATTGAGACATGGTGAAGGGCGCCATGAAGGCATGCTAAATTAAAACATGGTTAAGGGCAAACGTGCCTGTTGCCAGCTGCAGAATTGAGACATGGTGAAGGGCGCCATGAAGGCATGCTAAATTAAAACATGGTTAAGGGCAAACGTGCCTGTTGCCAGCTGCAGAATTGAGACATGGTGAAGGGCGCCATGAAGGCATGCTAAATTAAAACATGGTTAAGGGCAAACGTGCCTGTTGCCAGCTGCAGAATTGAGACATGGTGAAGGGCGCCATGAAGGCATGCTAAATTAAAACATGGTTAAGGGCAAACGTGCCTGTTGCCAGCTGCAGAATTGAGACATGGTGAAGGGCGCCATGCAGGCATGCTAAATTAAAACATGGTTAAGGGCAAACGTGCCTGTTGCCAGCTGCAGTATTGAGACATGGTGAAGGGCGCCATGAAGGCATGCTAAATTAAAACATGGTTAAGGGCACATGTGCCTGTTGCCAGCTGCAGAATTGAGACATGGTGAAGGGCGCCATGGAGGCATGCTAAATTAAAACATGGTTAAGGGCAAACGTGCCTGTTGCCAGCTGCAGAATTGAGACATGGTGAAGGGCGCCATGAAGGCATGCTAAATTAAAACATGGTTAAGGGCAAGCGTGCTTGCTGCCAGCTGCAGTATTGAGACATGGTGAAGGGCGCCATGAAGGCATGCTAAATTAAAACATGGTGAAGGGCACATGTGCCTGTTGCCAGCTGCAGAATTGAGACATGGTGAAGGGCGCCATGAAGGCATGCTAAATTAAAACATGGTTAAGGGCAAACGTGCCTGCTGCCAGCTGCAGAATTGAGACATGGTGAAGGGCGCCATGAAGGCATGCTAAATTAAAACATGGTTAAGGGCACATGTGCCTGTTGCCAGCTGCAGAATTGAGACATGGTGAAGGGCGCCATGAAGGCATGCTAAATTAAAACATGGTTAAGGGCAAACGTGCCTGTTGCCAGCTGCAGAATTGAGACATGGTGAAGGGCGCCATGAAGGCATGCTAAATTAAAACATGGTTAAGGGCAAACGTGCCTGTTGCCAGCTGCAGAATTGAGACATGGTGAAGGGCGCCATGAAGGCATGCTAAATTAAAACATGGTTAAGGGCAAGCGTGCTTGCTGCCAGCTGCAGTATTGAGACATGGTGAAGGGCGCCATGAAGGCATGCTAAATTAAAACATGGTGAAGGGCACATGTGCCTGTTGCCAGCTGCAGAATTGAGACATGGTGAAGGGCGCCATGGAGGCATGCTAAATTAAAACATGGTTAAGGGCAAACGTGCCTGTTGCCAGCTGCAGAATTGAGACATGGTGAAGGGCGCCATGAAGGCATGCTAAATTAAAACATGGTTAAGGGCAAGCGTGCTTGCTGCCAGCTGCAGTATTGAGACATGGTGAAGGGCGCCATGAAGGCATGCTAAATTAAAACATGGTGAAGGGCACATGTGCCTGTTGCCAGCTGCAGAATTGAGACATGGTGAAGGGCGCCATGAAGGCATGCTAAATTAAAACATGGTTAAGGGCAAACGTGCCTGTTGCCAGCTGCAGAATTGAGACATGGTGAAGGGCGCCATGAAGGCATGCTAAATTAAAACATGGTTAAGGGCACATGTGCCTGTTGCCAGCTGCAGAATTGAGACATGGTGAAGGGCGCCATGAAGGCATGCTAAATTAAAACATGGTTAAGGGCAAACGTGCCTGTTGCCAGCTGCAGAATTGAGACATGGTGAAGGGCGCCATGAAGGCATGCTAAATTAAAACATGGTTAAGGGCAAACGTGCCTGTTGCCAGCTGCAGTATTGAGACATGGTGAAGGGCGCCATGAAGGCATGCTAAATTAAAACATGGTTAAGGGCAAGCGTGCTTGCTGCCAGCTGCAGTATTGAGACATGGTGAAGGGCGCCATGAAGGCATGCTAAATTAAAACATGGTGAAGGGCACATGTGCCTGTTGCCAGCTGCAGAATTGAGACATGGTGAAGGGCGCCATGAAGGCATGCTAAATTAAAACATGGTTAAGGGCACATGTGCCTGTTGCCAGCTGCAGAATTGAGACATGGTGAAGGGCGCCATGAAGGCATGCTAAATTAAAACATGGTTAAGGGCACATGTGCCTGTTGCCAGCTGCAGAATTGAGACATGGTGAAGGGCGCCATGAAGGCATGCTAAATTAAAACATGGTTAAGGGCAAACGTGCCTGTTGCCAGCTGCAGAATTGAGACATGGTGAAGGGCGCCATGAAGGCATGCTAAATTAAAACATGGTTAAGGGCAAACGTGCCTGTTGCCAGCTGCAGAATTGAGACATGGTGAAGGGCGCCATGAAGGCATGCTAAATTAAAACATGGTTAAGGGCAAGCGTGCTTGCTGCCAGCTGCAGTATTGAGACATGGTGAAGGGCGCCATGAAGGCATGCTAAATTAAAACATGGTTAAGGGCAAACGTGCCTGTTGCCAGCTGCAGAATTGAGACATGGTGAAGGGCGCCATGAAGGCATGCTAAATTAAAACATGGTTAAGGGCAAGCGTGCTTGCTGCCAGCTGCAGTATTGAGACATGGTGAAGGGCGCCATGAAGGCATGCTAAATTAAAACATGGTGAAGGGCACATGTGCCTGTTGCCAGCTGCAGAATTGAGACATGGTGAAGGGCGCCATGGAGGCATGCTAAATTAAAACATGGTTAAGGGCAAACGTGCCTGTTGCCAGCTGCAGAATTGAGACATGGTGAAGGGCGCCATGAAGGCATGCTAAATTAAAACATGGTTAAGGGCAAGCGTGCTTGCTGCCAGCTGCAGTATTGAGACATGGTGAAGGGCGCCATGAAGGCATGCTAAATGACAACATGGTGAAGGGCACATGTGCCTGTTGCCAGCTGCAGAATTGAGACATGGTGAAGGGCGCCATGAAGGCATGCTAAATTAAAACATGGTTAAGGGCAAACGTGCCTGTTGCCAGCTGCAGAATTGAGACATGGTGAAGGGTGCCATGAAGGCATGCTAAATGACAACATGGTGAAGGGCAAACGTGCCTGTTGCCAGCTGCAGAATTGAGACATGGTGAAGGGCGCCATGAAGGCATGCTAAATTAAAACATGGTTAAGGGCACATGTGCCTGTTGCCAGCTGCAGAATTGAGACATGGTGAAGGGCGCCATGAAGGCATGCTAAATTAAAACATGGTTAAGGGCAAACGTGCCTGTTGCCACCTGCTGAATTGAGACATGGTGAAGGGCGCCATGAAGGCATGCTAAATTAAAACATGGTTAAGGGCAAGCGTGCTTGCTGCCAGCTGCAGTATTGAGACATGGTGAAGGGCGCCATGAAGGCATGCTAAATTAAAACATGGTTAAGGGCAAACGTGCCTGTTGCCAGCTGCAGAATTGAGACATGGTGAAGGGCGCCATGAAGGCATGCTAAATTAAAACATGGTTAAGGGCAAACGTGCCTGTTGCCAGCTGCAGAATTGAGACATGGTGAAGGGCGCCATGAAGGCATGCTAAATTAAAACATGGTTAAGGGCAAGCGTGCTTGCTGCCAGCTGCAGTATTGAGACATGGTGAAGGGCGCCATGAAGGCATGCTAAATTAAAACATGGTGAAGGGCACATGTGCCTGTTGCCAGCTGCAGAATTGAGACATGGTGAAGGGCGCCATGAAGGCATGCTAAATTAAAACATGGTTAAGGGCAAACGTGCCTGTTGCCAGCTGCAGAATTGAGACATGGTGAAGGGCGCCATGAAGGCATGCTAAATTAAAACATGGTTAAGGGCACATGTGCCTGTTGCCAGCTGCAGAATTGAGACATGGTGAAGGGCGCCATGAAGGCATGCTAAATTAAAACATGGTTAAGGGCAAACGTGCCTGTTGCCAGCTGCAGAATTGAGACATGGTGAAGGGCGCCATGAAGGCATGCTAAATTAAAACATGGTTAAGGGCAAGCGTGCTTGCTGCCAGCTGCAGTATTGAGACATGGTGAAGGGCGCCATGAAGGCATGCTAAATTAAAACATGGTGAAGGGCACATGTGCCTGTTGCCAGCTGCAGAATTGAGACATGGTGAAGGGCGCCATGAAGGCATGCTAAATTAAAACATGGTTAAGGGCAAGCGTGCTTGCTGCCAGCTGCAGTATTGAGACATGGTGAAGGGCGCCATGAAGGCATGCTAAATTAAAACATGGTGAAGGGCACATGTGCCTGTTGCCAGCTGCAGAATTGAGACATGGTGAAGGGCGCCATGAAGGCATGCTAAATTAAAACATGGTTAAGGGCAAACGTGCCTGTTGCCAGCTGCAGAATTGAGACATGGTGAAGGGCGCCATGAAGGCATGCTAAATTAAAACATGGTTAAGGGCACATGTGCCTGTTGCCAGCTGCAGAATTGAGACATGGTGAAGGGCGCCATGAAGGCATGCTAAATTAAAACATGGTTAAGGGCAAACGTGCCTGTTGCCAGCTGCAGAATTGAGACATGGTGAAGGGCGCCATGAAGGCATGCTAAATTAAAACATGGTTAAGGGCAAACGTGCCTGTTGCCAGCTGCAGAATTGAGACATGGTGAAGGGCGCCATGAAGGCATGCTAAATTAAAACATGGTTAAGGGCAAGCGTGCTTGCTGCCAGCTGCAGTATTGAGACATGGTGAAGGGCGCCATGAAGGCATGCTAAATTAAAACATGGTGAAGGGCACATGTGCCTGTTGCCAGCTGCAGAATTGAGACATGGTGAAGGGCGCCATGAAGGCATGCTAAATTAAAACATGGTGAAGGGCAAACGTGCCTGTTGCCAGCTGCAGAATTGAGACATGGTGAAGGGCGCCATGAAGGCATGCTAAATTAAAACATGGTTAAGGGCACATGTGCCTGTTGCCAGCTGCAGAATTGAGACATGGTGAAGGGCGCCATGAAGGCATGCTAAATTAAAACATGGTTAAGGGCAAACGTGCCTGTTGCCAGCTGCAGAATTGAGACATGGTGAAGGGCGCCATGAAGGCATGCTAAATTAAAACATGGTTAAGGGCAAACGTGCCTGTTGCCAGCTGCAGAATTGAGACATGGTGAAGGGCGCCATGAAGGCATGCTAAATTAAAACATGGTTAAGGGCAACAGTGCTTGCTGCCAGCTGCAGTATTGAGACATGGTGAAGGGCGCCATGAAGGCATGCTAAATTAAAACATGGTTAAGGGCAAACGTGCCTGTTGCCAGCTGCAGAATTGAGACATGGTGAAGGGCGCCATGAAGGCATGCTAAATTAAAACATGGTTAAGGGCAAGCGTGCTTGCTGCCAGCTGCAGTATTGAGACATGGTGAAGGGCGCCATGAAGGCATGCTAAATTAAAACATGGTTAAGGGCACATGTGCCTGTTGCCAGCTGCAGAATTGAGACATGGTGAAGGGCGCCATGGAGGCATGCTAAATTAAAACATGGTTAAGGGCAAACGTGCCTGTTGCCAGCTGCAGAATTGAGACATGGTGAAGGGCGCCATGAAGGCATGCTAAATTAAAACATGGTTAAGGGCAAGCGTGCTTGCTGCCAGCTGCAGTATTGAGACATGGTGAAGGGCGCCATGAAGGCATGCTAAATGACAACATGGTGAAGGGCACATGTGCCTGTTGCCAGCTGCAGAATTGAGACATGGTGAAGGGCGCCATGAAGGCATGCTAAATTAAAACATGGTTAAGGGCAAACGTGCCTGTTGCCAGCTGCAGAATTGAGACATGGTGAAGGGTGCCATGAAGGCATGCTAAATGACAACATGGTGAAGGGCAAACGTGCCTGTTGCCAGCTGCAGAATTGAGACATGGTGAAGGGCGCCATGAAGGCATGCTAAATTAAAACATGGTTAAGGGCACATGTGCCTGTTGCCAGCTGCAGAATTGAGACATGGTGAAGGGCGCCATGAAGGCATGCTAAATTAAAACATGGTTAAGGGCAAACGTGCCTGTTGCCAGCTGCAGAATTGAGACATGGTGAAGGGCGCCATGAAGGCATGCTAAATTAAAACATGGTTAAGGGCAAGCGTGCTTGCTGCCAGCTGCAGTATTGAGACATGGTGAAGGGCGCCATGAAGGCATGCTAAATTAAAACATGGTTAAGGGCAAACGTGCCTGTTGCCAGCTGCAGAATTGAGACATGGTGAAGGGCGCCATGAAGGCATGCTAAATTAAAACATGGTTAAGGGCAAACGTGCCTGTTGCCAGCTGCAGAATTGAGACATGGTGAAGGGCGCCATGAAGGCATGCTAAATTAAAACATGGTTAAGGGCAAGCGTGCTTGCTGCCAGCTGCAGTATTGAGACATGGTGAAGGGCGCCATGAAGGCATGCTAAATTAAAACATGGTGAAGGGCACATGTGCCTGTTGCCAGCTGCAGAATTGAGACATGGTGAAGGGCGCCATGAAGGCATGCTAAATTAAAACATGGTTAAGGGCAAACGTGCCTGTTGCCAGCTGCAGAATTGAGACATGGTGAAGGGCGCCATGAAGGCATGCTAAATTAAAACATGGTTAAGGGCACATGTGCCTGTTGCCAGCTGCAGAATTGAGACATGGTGAAGGGCGCCATGAAGGCATGCTAAATTAAAACATGGTTAAGGGCAAACGTGCCTGTTGCCAGCTGCAGAATTGAGACATGGTGAAGGGCGCCATGGAGGCATGCTAAATTAAAACATGGTTAAGGGCAAACGTGCCTGTTGCCAGCTGCAGAATTGAGACATGGTGAAGGGCGCCATGAAGGCATGCTAAATTAAAACATGGTTAAGGGCAAGCGTGCTTGCTGCCAGCTGCAGTATTGAGACATGGTGAAGGGCGCCATGAAGGCATGCTAAATTAAAACATGGTGAAGGGCACATGTGCCTGTTGCCAGCTGCAGAATTGAGACATGGTGAAGGGCGCCATGAAGGCATGCTAAATTAAAACATGGTTAAGGGCAAACGTGCCTGTTGCCAGCTGCAGAATTGAGACATGGTGAAGGGCGCCATGAAGGCATGCTAAATTAAAACATGGTTAAGGGCACATGTGCCTGTTGCCAGCTGCAGAATTGAGACATGGTGAAGGGCGCCATGAAGGCATGCTAAATTAAAACATGGTTAAGGGCAAACGTGCCTGTTGCCAGCTGCAGAATTGAGACATGGTGAAGGGCGCCATGAAGGCATGCTAAATTAAAACATGGTTAAGGGCAAACGTGCCTGTTGCCAGCTGCAGAATTGAGACATGGTGAAGGGCGCCATGAAGGCATGCTAAATTAAAACATGGTTAAGGGCAAGCGTGCTTGCTGCCAGCTGCAGTATTGAGACATGGTGAAGGGCGCCATGAAGGCATGCTAAATTAAAACATGGTGAAGGGCACATGTGCCTGTTGCCAGCTGCAGAATTGAGACATGGTGAAGGGCGCCATGAAGGCATGCTAAATTAAAACATGGTGAAGGGCACATGTGCCTGTTGCCAGCTGCAGAATTGAGACATGGTGAAGGGCGCCATGAAGGCATGCTAAATTAAAACATGGTTAAGGGCAAACGTGCCTGTTGCCAGCTGCAGAATTGAGACATGGTGAAGGGCGCCATGAAGGCATGCTAAATTAAAACATGGTTAAGGGCACATGTGCCTGTTGCCAGCTGCAGAATTGAGACATGGTGAAGGGCGCCATGAAGGCATGCTAAATTAAAACATGGTTAAGGGCAAACGTGCCTGTTGCCAGCTGCAGAATTGAGACATGGTGAAGGGCGCCATGAAGGCATGCTAAATTAAAACATGGTTAAGGGCACATGTGCCTGTTGCCAGCTGCAGAATTGAGACATGGTGAAGGGCGCCATGAAGGCATGCTAAATTAAAACATGGTTAAGGGCAAGCGTGCTTGCTGCCAGCTGCAGTATTGAGACATGGTGAAGGGCGCCATGAAGGCATGCTAAATTAAAACATGGTGAAGGGCACATGTGCCTGTTGCCAGCTGCAGAATTGAGACATGGTGAAGGGCGCCATGAAGGCATGCTAAATTAAAACATGGTTAAGGGCAAACGTGCCTGTTGCCAGCTGCAGAATTGAGACATGGTGAAGGGCGCCATGAAGGCATGCTAAATTAAAACATGGTTAAGGGCACATGTGCCTGTTGCCAGCTGCAGAATTGAGACATGGTGAAGGGCGCCATGAAGGCATGCTAAATTAAAACATGGTTAAGGGCAAACGTGCCTGTTGCCAGCTGCAGAATTGAGACATGGTGAAGGGCGCCATGAAGGCATGCTAAATTAAAACATGGTTAAGGGCAAACGTGCCTGTTGCCAGCTGCAGAATTGAGACATGGTGAAGGGCGCCATGAAGGCATGCTAAATTAAAACATGGTTAAGGGCAAGCGTGCTTGCTGCCAGCTGCAGTATTGAGACATGGTGAAGGGCGCCATGAAGGCATGCTAAATTAAAACATGGTTAAGGGCAAACGTGCCTGTTGCCAGCTGCAGAATTGAGACATGGTGAAGGGCGCCATGAAGGCATGCTAAATTAAAACATGGTTAAGGGCAAGCGTGCTTGCTGCCAGCTGCAGTATTGAGACATGGTGAAGGGCGCCATGAAGGCATGCTAAATTAAAACATGGTGAAGGGCACATGTGCCTGTTGCCAGCTGCAGAATTGAGACATGGTGAAGGGCGCCATGGAGGCATGCTAAATTAAAACATGGTTAAGGGCAAACGTGCCTGTTGCCAGCTGCAGAATTGAGACATGGTGAAGGGCGCCATGAAGGCATGCTAAATTAAAACATGGTTAAGGGCAAGCGTGCTTGCTGCCAGCTGCAGTATTGAGACATGGTGAAGGGCGCCATGAAGGCATGCTAAATGACAACATGGTGAAGGGCACATGTGCCTGTTGCCAGCTGCAGAATTGAGACATGGTGAAGGGCGCCATGAAGGCATGCTAAATTAAAACATGGTTAAGGGCAAACGTGCCTGTTGCCAGCTGCAGAATTGAGACATGGTGAAGGGTGCCATGAAGGCATGCTAAATGACAACATGGTGAAGGGCAAACGTGCCTGTTGCCAGCTGCAGAATTGAGACATGGTGAAGGGCGCCATGAAGGCATGCTAAATTAAAACATGGTTAAGGGCACATGTGCCTGTTGCCAGCTGCAGAATTGAGACATGGTGAAGGGCGCCATGAAGGCATGCTAAATTAAAACATGGTTAAGGGCAAACGTGCCTGTTGCCAGCTGCAGAATTGAGACATGGTGAAGGGCGCCATGAAGGCATGCTAAATTAAAACATGGTTAAGGGCAAGCGTGCTTGCTGCCAGCTGCAGTATTGAGACATGGTGAAGGGCGCCATGAAGGCATGCTAAATTAAAACATGGTTAAGGGCAAACGTGCCTGTTGCCAGCTGCAGAATTGAGACATGGTGAAGGGCGCCATGAAGGCATGCTAAATTAAAACATGGTTAAGGGCAAACGTGCCTGTTGCCAGCTGCAGAATTGAGACATGGTGAAGGGCGCCATGAAGGCATGCTAAATTAAAACATGGTTAAGGGCAAGCGTGCTTGCTGCCAGCTGCAGTATTGAGACATGGTGAAGGGCGCCATGAAGGCATGCTAAATTAAAACATGGTGAAGGGCACATGTGCCTGTTGCCAGCTGCAGAATTGAGACATGGTGAAGGGCGCCATGAAGGCATGCTAAATTAAAACATGGTTAAGGGCAAACGTGCCTGTTGCCAGCTGCAGAATTGAGACATGGTGAAGGGCGCCATGAAGGCATGCTAAATTAAAACATGGTTAAGGGCACATGTGCCTGTTGCCAGCTGCAGAATTGAGACATGGTGAAGGGCGCCATGAAGGCATGCTAAATTAAAACATGGTTAAGGGCAAACGTGCCTGTTGCCAGCTGCAGAATTGAGACATGGTGAAGGGCGCCATGAAGGCATGCTAAATTAAAACATGGTTAAGGGCAAACGTGCCTGTTGCCAGCTGCAGAATTGAGACATGGTGAAGGGCGCCATGAAGGCATGCTAAATTAAAACATGGTTAAGGGCAAGCGTGCTTGCTGCCAGCTGCAGTATTGAGACATGGTGAAGGGCGCCATGAAGGCATGCTAAATTAAAACATGGTTAAGGGCAAACGTGCCTGTTGCCAGCTGCAGAATTGAGACATGGTGAAGGGCGCCATGAAGGCATGCTAAATTAAAACATGGTTAAGGGCAAGCGTGCTTGCTGCCAGCTGCAGTATTGAGACATGGTGAAGGGCGCCATGAAGGCATGCTAAATTAAAACATGGTGAAGGGCACATGTGCCTGTTGCCAGCTGCAGAATTGAGACATGGTGAAGGGCGCCATGGAGGCATGCTAAATTAAAACATGGTTAAGGGCAAACGTGCCTGTTGCCAGCTGCAGAATTGAGACATGGTGAAGGGCGCCATGAAGGCATGCTAAATTAAAACATGGTTAAGGGCAAGCGTGCTTGCTGCCAGCTGCAGTATTGAGACATGGTGAAGGGCGCCATGAAGGCATGCTAAATGACAACATGGTGAAGGGCACATGTGCCTGTTGCCAGCTGCAGAATTGAGACATGGTGAAGGGCGCCATGAAGGCATGCTAAATTAAAACATGGTTAAGGGCAAACGTGCCTGTTGCCAGCTGCAGAATTGAGACATGGTGAAGGGTGCCATGAAGGCATGCTAAATGACAACATGGTGAAGGGCAAACGTGCCTGTTGCCAGCTGCAGAATTGAGACATGGTGAAGGGCGCCATGAAGGCATGCTAAATTAAAACATGGTTAAGGGCACATGTGCCTGTTGCCAGCTGCAGAATTGAGACATGGTGAAGGGCGCCATGAAGGCATGCTAAATTAAAACATGGTTAAGGGCAAACGTGCCTGTTGCCAGCTGCAGAATTGAGACATGGTGAAGGGCGCCATGAAGGCATGCTAAATTAAAACATGGTTAAGGGCAAGCGTGCTTGCTGCCAGCTGCAGTATTGAGACATGGTGAAGGGCGCCATGAAGGCATGCTAAATTAAAACATGGTTAAGGGCAAGCGTGCTTGCTGCCAGCTGCAGTATTGAGACATGGTGAAGGGCGCCATGGAGGCATGCTAAATTAAAACATGGTGAAGGGCACATGTGCCTGTTGCCAGCTGCAGAATTGACACACAGTGAAGGGCACCGCGACTTATAGCACTGAGACATGGCAAACAGAACTGTGAGCTGCAATACCAACATACAGCGCATGGCACAGTGGGCTGCAATACCGAGAGGCAGTGCATGGCACTGTGTGCTGCAAAGTTTACATATGGCGCATGGCAATGTAAGCTGCAATTCCAAGATGCAGCGCATGGCACAGTGAGCTGCGAGAGCAAGGCGCGGTGCATGGCGCAGCGCTGTGAGCCACGTGCCTGGGGCTGTTGTCTGCAGTACAAAAGCAAGAGCAGCATCGAAAAGAGCAGAGTGTGCCCAAATCTGTGTTTAAGGACCGACATGGCCAGGTCACAAGTGTACCACCTGCAGAGTGAGGCATCCACGTCATCACAGGTCATCCATGTCACACGTACGGAAGGAGACAGCGTGTCATGCACAGGGGTCCTGGAATCAAGGATTTCTGAGTGGAGGAGGGAGGACGACGTGCACCCAAATCCAGCTCCTGCGCCGCTACCTGCGCAAGACAAAGTCCCTTCTGACGAGATGCCTGGAACATCTCCATCCTCCATGTAACAGCATCTGCCTGCCTGAATATGTGCTCACCTGCAGTTTCACTCCCCTTCCTGCTGCTATCTGCAGAGTGCAAACCCTTCCAGATCCTGTACAGTTCTGATGCACTTGTCCGAAGGCGCCGGAAGGTCTCATCCTCTTTTTTCTTGCCCAGGCTTTGTATGCTGCGCGGATGGGAAATCCCAAGATGGAGGTTGCAAAATTCAAGTTCCATACATACTACATAACTCAGAAGATAGGGAAGCAGCATCAAAAAGCAACTGAGCAGTAGCACCAGAAAAGTAAAGAGCTAGCAGGGTTGCAAGGCAGAGTGTAGCAGTTTCAGGGGGCAGAGCCAGCCAGGCCAGAGACCCCGTCCTGCCCACCTTGAGCTTTCATCACATTCAGCTCTATGCACCCAGGTACAAAATTTGAGCTGGACTTGAAAACTCAACTTGAAAACAGCTGGTAAGTAGCACCAGAGAGGCAGACGACTAGCAGGATTGCAAGGCGGGACATTGAAATTTCAGGTGGCAGAGCCAACCAGGCCAGAAACTCCGTCTTGCCACCTTGAGCTCACATCACATGCTGTTCTATGCACCCAGATGTAAAGTTTGTGCAAAACATGGATGCAATGGCCCAAGGAAACGCCCAGAGGAATCTTTGACAACTGTGGAGAGCTGCACAATGCTTAGCTGGGCAACATCCTCTGTGCAAGGCCGTGGCGAGCAGGAAGGTCAAGTGATTGGGCTAAGGTCAGCTCCCCATACACCTCTTTCCAGCAATCAAGGCTTCCCTAACAGGTTCGTCCATGCACCTCACAAGACCAACTTCTTGGCACTGTACATGGGTATCTAAGCAAACCCAGATTGAGCATTGGATACTGCTCATTTGCTCCATGGAAAGTCACAGGGTATTTCATTCCGCTGGAGCCTTGCATAATTGCAATGACAACATAACAGGAAGGGAGTGGGCTTTGTCTCACTGCGCTTTTTAGTTTGGACTGGTTTGGTTGCAGGCGCGTTTTGCTTCAGCTAAGCTGCCTCCGCAGGCAGGTACAGCTATGTAACCCTTCCCTTCCCTTCCTTTGTCTCACTGCTGCTCCCAACATGACCTCAAACGTCGCCCGCACCAGCGGCGGTGCTATGCCTTCATGAAATTACCCACCCAGATAGACCAGCTTGGATCCATTTTTATACCTAGGTTAATCAAGTATAAAAAGGAAGAGACGGTGGGGTGCCCTGCCTTGTGCTGCTCCACGGGCAGGAGCCCCAGCATACCAAAGAAAAGAAAAGACTAAGCACGCTAGGTCCGGCTGCGTGCAATAAGGAAAGGCTTCCTAACTAGCAAGCTTGCTGGGGCCTCAATAGCACATCAAAAAGGTCAAGTTGCCCACCTTTTGTGTGCTTTTTGCTCACCTGTTTCATAAGCTCCTTGGTCTTGGCGACAACCTAATTGCCCACCCTTTTATGAGCTCCTCATTCTTTGTGACCACCCCTTTGCCCACCTTCTTATGAGCTCCTTGTTCTTGGTGACCAGGCTGAGGGGCTCTTGATACCAGATGTCCACGAGGTCTTGCAAGTCAGACCCCAACTTCTCCACCTGCAAGTGCCCCATGGGTTATACACAATTGACCAGGCTGAGGGGCTCGACACCAGATGTTTGCAAGAGATTGCAAGTATGACCCCAACTTCTCCACCTGCAAGTGCCCCATGGGTTATACACAATTGACCAGGCTGAGGGGCTCTTGACACCAGATGTTTGCAAGAGATTGCAAGTCAGACCCCAACTTCTCCACCTGCAAGTGCCCCATGGGTTGTATGCAATTGACCAGGCTGAAAGGCTCTTGACACCAAATGTCCATAAGAGATCGCAAGTATGACCCCAACTTTTCCACCAGCAAGCGCCCCATGGATGAAAGTAATTTACTATGTTGGGCCAAAGCAAGCGTGCAGTAGGAAAGACCCAGCAGCCGAAGCCCCACGGGGAGGCCTTCTCCAGCAAATCAGCACCTTTTCCAATGAACTAACGCCATCACAACTAACCAGCACCCTTCTCAGCAGAATGGCATGGGGCCATCAAGTCATCCGAAAGGTATCCTTGAGTGCATGCCTCAAGTGTCGAGCAGGCAATTTACAGAGAACTGCATCTTGTTGAGCAAATAAGACGAAGGAAGCTGCTGCTCCATGCCGCAGGAGCCACAGGACGCATGCTGGGTGCATCCCAGGAGTGCATTCATCTCATCAAGAAAATTGTCTGTTCATATCAAGCCAGCGAGGGCCTGTGCAAGAACAACCGATGCAACCCATGTTTGCACACTAGGTGTGCTCTGCCTCAAGTCATTCCGACAAGAAAAATAGCAGCCAGGCAAGCAGACCAAAGCCCATCTGACGTTAGCCGGATTTCCCCTCTCACATGGCCCGCATTGCTGCAGCACACGTCATGATGTGACAATAAACGGCGGGCAGACAGTGTTCCACAGATGTGCAAGACTCACCTGCATGCGGGCTACGTCGTACTCATGCAAACTCTGCTGCAGTAGCTTGACTTTGTCCTCATCCGTGGGCTCTTCCGCTGGTTTGCCTGCATGGCACGCACACACATGCTTGTCTGCTGATTTGCCTGCATGCCATGCGCATGCGCACACAGACACACACAAGCTCACATAAGCATGAAAATGAGCTTGAGTGCAGAGTGGTCGCAGGGGGGATGCGAACAGCCTTGTGTGCAATGCTTGTGCTGAGTTGGCCCTTGAGCATTGATGGACTCAGATAAGATAAAAGCATGATGTGGCTAGCACGCCACTGAGGCATCACATACAAATTTCCTTTACTTTCCATTTTCTTTGCAGTACATGCCTGCAATGCAAAGGCTCAGGGGTCTCTGTTGGTCAAGCGCAGAGTGTTGCCCTAGTACCCTGCCACCCACTCATCAAGCACACAAGGCAACTGCTGAAACACATGCTTGTGTCCACGTATGCCCAGGCACCAGCAGATGCTAAAACTTCCCAGCACGCATGTCACGGTGCTCTGCCCACAAACAAATACCACTGTTGTCAGGCTGTTGTGAAACCACCAATTTACTTACCCTTGCCTTGAGCACGCTGCAAGGGCTGACGCCTGGGCAGCTCCCCCCCTGCCCTGCCTGCTACCTGTCCTTGTGCCGGCCCCTCCCTGGCTGAGCTAGCAGGCCTTTGGGCCTTGGATCGCCTCTGTGCGCTGCCCACGCCCGCTTCCTTGCCTGCCTGATTTGCTGCATCTTGTGGTGCTGCACCAGCAGGTTGAGGCTCAGGTGTGGCATCTTTCCCGGCTACAGCCTGCCGCTTCCTGCCTCGGCTGCCCCCCACTGACTGGGCCACGCCTCGCGCACGCTTGGCTTGCCTGCCTGCATGGGCCTCCCTCTTGGATGCCGCTGCAGTGCTGCCCTCTTCTTCATCTGCGCCTTCCTCATCCCCCTCCTCAGCGTCGCTGGAATCCTCGGTGGTGCTTGGCTGTGGCGTGCTATGCTCCCCCAGCCGCTTGGGCTCCCTCCGCCTGCGTTTGCTTGGCAGTGCTGCCTCTTGTGCATGCTGCTGCTGTTGTTGCTGCTGGCTGCCTCCTAAGTCCTGGGATTGCGCACGGCTGCGCGCACTCTTGCGCGTTGCCCTGCCTGATTCAATGGCTGCGGGCTGTGCTGCAGGTGCGGGCTGCCCCTCCTCAACAGACTGCTGCTGCTGCTGCTGCTGCTGCTGCTGTGGCTGTACATGCTGTTGATCGGCTTGTAGCTCTGGTTGCTGGGGCTGCTGCTGCTGGGCCTGGGGTGCCTGCTGCAGAGGCTCAGCGGGTGGCTGCAACGGCTGTGGTTGCTGCTTCAAACCCTCATCTACCTGTGCCCCTGTTTGCTGCTGCCCTGTCTGCTCCTGCTTCACTTGCGCTTCCTGCTTCACTTGCGCTTCCTGCTTCACTTGCGCTTGGGGTGTTGCATGCTGTGCCTGCGTGACAGGTTGCTGCTGTTGCCGCTGCTGCTGCTGCTGCTCCTTTGAGGCGCCCTGCATTGACATGTTTCATGTGACTTGATGCGCATGCTGCAGAGCTGCGAAGCAAATGAGTGAGCAAGCAAAGACAAGCTGCATGCACAAATCAGCAATGGAAGCCTAACACACCTTTTGCTGCAGCTGCAGTAGCAAAGCCAGTGGTATGTCCCCATTGTCCATCTTTTACTTGCCTTGACCAAAACCCAATGCTGACTTTAATTAATATCAACTCTAATTAAGACATGTTATTACCTAAATAAATTTGGTATGACATATTTGAGCAGGTTGGGCAGCAAGTGCCTGACGTACTATTGGAAGCCGAGCACTCCGAGCACTTGGTGCGTCACATCTGCTCCTTTTCCTAGTTTGTGTCATCACTCGCTTGCGTGACCCTGAGTGGCCATGAGTTCATGCCTTGCAACACCCACAAACACCCCTCACCATACCTCCATCGATGAGGAAGTGCAGTCCATCATGCATGCAGCTCATGCATTTATATCAGCAAAACATACACACACAACAGCGCAGCATACTCATACTGGCATATCGTGCATACATTCGCTCATGCATACACAACCCATCATCAGGACTGCATAGCGTGCACTGGCATGCATGTACTTGCCTCCTCACCAGCAGTTCAGCAGCGCCAGCAGCAGCAGCAGTAACAGCAGCAGTAACAGCAGCACTAATCATGATGAAAATGGTGTGAAATATTCCGCACAAAATGGAAAAACAGTGCATACGCACCCTGGTCATAAGGCACACACCCATTGATCAATGCCGCCCATCCAGGCAAACTAGCTCTCCTGGTGAGCTGCTGTGGGCCATCAGCAGCAGGAGTAGCCACATTGCTGTGCAGCAATACCGAGCATCTGGCCACGCCTCTGCTGGACTCTTCCAGCACGTGCTACACGCCCATGCGGCCAGGACACTAGGGCTGAACCATTTCCTGGCCAGACATAAGCAACATTTGGGGCAGCATTTAGGTCGGGTGGCACGCAGATGGGCAGCTTTTGAGCAAAACATAGCAGCCGTGGGCAGCAGCCTTTCCATCAGCGCATCTGGGCAGGTGAGACCTTGATGAAGTTGATGGATGTGTTGCGTGCACATGTGGTTTGGCTGTGTATGGCGCACATGGGGTGTTAGCTGTGTACGGTCTTGTGAATGCTCACAATGCTGGTGTAGTATCCTTAGGCACAGACCAGAAGATTGAAGAGCTGGTGTGTATGGAACAGGTTCACTTCACCTTACACAGGTCAAGAAATGTCATTTGTCGAAATCAGGATAGGATAGGATAGGGTTACATAGCTGTACCTGCCTACAAGGGCAGCTTAGCTGAAGCAAAAGGTGCCTGTAACCAAACCAAACCAAATCGAAATCAGGCCAAACAGCTTGGACCTTCCAAGTCAAGTAGGGAAACTGATTGTATCCTTATAGCCTTTCTAAGTATTGCATGCCTTCTGCCTTGGAACAAGCGTAAAGTGCTTGGAGCAAACAATGTAATCCCTGGGCTGTATGCCCCTTGTCATTTCCAGCTTCAAGCCCTTCCTCGAGCCCAGCACCTCTGGCAGTGTCAGTATGCAAAGGGTACAGACAGCTTCCTTGCTGGTGCAAGCATAGCAGGATATCTTGCTCCTTTTGTGTCGATCAATTGACCCTTTCTAGGGTCCCACCTCTGAAATCTGTTTGCAGTGGCGCTGCTTCAAACCTTATGTCATGAAATGTCTACATACCTGCGAGTCGTCAGGCCATGCATGGGCTGCTGTTCCCCTTGCATGTCATTCCTCGGAAGCTTACCCTGAACACTTGCCCAGGCTTACCCGTAATTTCCCACCCCCACCTTCTGGTGCAAGGCCATGCCTTGTTTTCATCCATGCGGGAGGCTGGCCAAAACATGGGAGCCGGTATACAGGGGTGAGCGGCTGTAGCCTGTTTTGTGGGATGTGAAGCAAGCCGGCAACCCAAAGGCTTCGCCCCCAGAGGGACTCTGCCCTCATCAACAAATGACCCTTACCCTACTCCTTGTTTATGGCCAGCTAGGTGGAAGATAAGCAGGCTGAGACGAAGAGGCTTTACTGTTTTATTTTTTGGCCTGCAGAAGTTGCTGGCCTCTGTCCTACCCTTTGCCGTTGTGTCCCAGCTCTTCCCCTGGCGCTTCCAGTGTTTGGCTCTGGAGCCCCACTTTGGTTTACCCCCTCGCATACCAGAACCACCCCCAAGGTCCGTTATATATTTTTTAAGTTACATTATTACACAGCTGTTGCTAGAGTGGACAGGTGTGCCTGTTTCCATTTCATAACATAGGCACTCATGTTTTTTGAAAGTGCCTGCGTGCCCTCGTTTGTTTCTTTTGTCGCTGGATGCCATGTACATAGTACAAGAGGTCCGGAGACCCGGCAGGTTGCTATGAACCTCACTCCATGCATTGAAGACACTGGACGCAAGACACTCGCTCTAGCTAGGAATTTAGGGATGCTGTCAGACATGTTGAGAGGTGGACCAGATGCAATTGGTTGTCATAAAAGCACACCCAAAAATTCAGGCACTGTGTTTCATTGCTCAAACGAAGCCGTCTGGGTATGCCCACTTCCCTAAGGACAGGTTTCAGGGCATGCAAGAGGCATGTCTATCCTTCCTGCTTAGATGCCCTGATTCCTAATTTGGGTTTACTGCCTGAACAGGTGCAAGCACTCAAATCCACCATGTTCTGTTGATTACACAAAAGCATCCATCCTGAAGGGTTTGCTGCCTCAGCACATGCAAAAATTCAAATCCACCATATCTTGTTGCTTAAGCCAAGGCATCCATCCTACTTGTGCAACACTCCTACATCTTAAGTCCTGTTTAACCTATTTCCCCCAATGACTGCACGTCAGCCTTCTAACTTTTTACTGATTGTGTATGCAGCTTCTTGTACCACCTGATAGCACGCCTACCTGTGCCTTACTTTGTTGTGGCCTTGATAGAGGAGCTGAATGTGTGCATACGTGGCACCTTTTTGCTGCTGCTGTTTTTGCCTGCTGTGCTGACTGCACATGCGGCGTTCTGGGCGGGTGGAGAGTACCGCAAGCGCTGGATGCAGCTTATGATTTGGACGCTGCACCAGGTGTGTGTTACCTTCTGGCTCAAGTCCGTGTAAATTTCTTGTGCACCTGCACCTTGTGGTTAGGTTGTGACCAGGTATAATGAACTTAATGCAGGATCTCCACTCAGTAGCTGGACAATTTTGAGCCGAGCATTGCATGCAAGTGTGTGTGCCTAAAGAGCACACAGAACTTGGATGAGAGCTGTGACCTGAAATTGCAAACCAGGCGCTTGACCAGCCTCTGTGCCATTCCAGTTAATTTAATTCCCACACACCGTTTGCACCTGCTCAACACCAACACATAAAGCCAACTCTGTGTACGTCCTCCGCTAGCACACAGTGCCCGCAACACTTACTCTGCGTGTATTACACCTTCTTTGTTCATGTAGGCAGGACCAGCATTCATAAAGTGGGGCCAATGGGCTGCCACGAGGCCTGACCTGTTCCCCTTGGACTTGTGCCACTCACTGGAGCAGCTGCAGGTTTGTTTTTGTGTGTTATTTATCTATGTCATTCCTGCTTCTTGCCTTCTCTGTGCATGATCTCGCTCTCTTCTTTCCTGGGCTGCTGGATGTGAAGCATCTTCAAAGTCCAGCTTTCTGTTTTGTCTGGACTAGAAACACCTCTGTGTGCACTCAATGGGGCAAAGAATGCAAAATTCAATGATGATGCTCAAGCCGTTGCCCTGTCAAGCTGTCAATCCTGTACTTCTTGCTGCTCCTTCGGGCTCCAGCTTGTCCTCAGCTGCTGTACACTTGGCCACCCCACAGCCAGGAACTTGCAATTGCATTCCTCGCAAGAAGTGCTCTCAAGTACAAGGCAACATGCACACCAAGCAATTGTACTGGTTTGTTTTTGTGGCCTGCAGTCACACCCCAACAGGTGAGCAGCACACTACAGCAATTATTTAAGGCAAGGCGATCCTCATAGTCCAGCAAAAGCCTGTGTTTCTGAGGTGTAAGATTTGAGTTCTCATTGCCCCAGCTCATCTGGTTTTAGCGCAATGTGCAAATCAGAGCCAGAGCTATTTTATGTTCCCAGGCACTTTGCATGCACGACCCCTTTGACTTTCTAAAATCTAAATATAAATGCATATGTTTGTATGCACTGCAGACCAAAGCGCCTGCACATCCCGCAGTTTACTCGCGTGGTGCGATTGAGGCGGCCTTTGGATTTAAAATAGAACAGGTGCGCTTGATCTGCAGGGTGCACAGCACTTGCACCCAGGATGAGGTCCTTCACAGGCAAACACGGCTTGTAGGCGAGGCTGGAAGCAGGGGGATGTATTGAATTTCTGTATCCTTGATGCTGATGTAGCTTCACAGCAGGAATATTAGTCTCTTTTCTTGCTGCGGAGGCTCTGCACACCTTACAGATGAAGTTATAAAGAAACTATAGCCCTGTTTCATCACGTTCCAATTGCGATTCATTTGAACAGCGTTGAACAGGTGTGCCTGCATTTTCCCAATTATGCAACTTCAATTATATCTATTGCAAAAAAATGATTTAAAGCCTTTCCTTACGACGCACCTCTTGGAGGCCTGAAGTAATGCTTTAGCATATGGGCATGCTCATCCTGTGTTCGTCATGCTTGCCAGCCGCCTTGCACCTGCTCGTAACACGTTAGCCAGGGCCATCCCTCTTGCAATTAATTGAAATCCTCGATGGCAAGCAGGACAACTTCACACAAGAAACAGGATCCATGCTTGGCTCACAACCCAGTTGCGTGCTGTTTGTTTGAGCGCCTGCAGCTTTTTTCCTCATTTGAAGATGATCCAGTTGCCAGCGGGAGCATAGCCCAGATCCACAGGGGGAAACTCTCGCAAGCAGCGGCTGTCTCTGCAGGTAGCAAGCCTGGCAAGACCGTGGCTATCAAGGTGGGGAGGCGTGTGCTTGTAATGAAGACCAGATGGTTCTGACATTGAATTTTGAGCTGTTGAGGAGACGCAAATGAAGAGACAGCCTCAAACATCTTCAGATCATGCCCCCTCCATGAAAATGACCCTTGCACAGGCTGCTCCTCATCCATTTGCGAGGAGTATAAACCAGCAAGGGCGCCACACGTCCTCCCATAGATAAGACTTAACAACCCTTCCAAACACCATGTTATGCAGGCCCGTCATCAAGTTTTAACTGCCATCATGCACTGTGGTTCTGTTATCATGGAGCGCGCAAATATTAGGTAACCTTTTGTACATCCTGCCTTGTAGGTTCGTCACCCCGGTGTGACTGCCATCATGCATCGTGATTTTGTGCTGATGGAGCGTGCAGCTAAGTTAGCCAGCGCCATTCCAGGCGTCAGCGAGTTGCGCCTGGATGAGAGCATCCGCCAATTTGGGGGGCCACTGAAGGAGCAGCTCGACTTAGCTGTGGAGGCTGGCAACCTAATGCGATTCAAGTGGGTTTCAGCTTTATTTTCTGCGTTCGTCTCAAACAGTGTCTCAGGCATCTGTAAGTTTTCCTTTCTTTTTGCAGCTGTAGAGTTTGTATCAGTGCTTTGCTTCCTTCGAGGGCTGTTACATCTGGGGTGGACACAGCTGGACATGCCTGTGGTAGTCAGCTCTTTGTTGCATTCTTATGAAAGTAAAGCAGGGTCTTTGCATGCAGCACAGAGCTAGAGGGTGCTTTGGATCAGTGCAGCAGTGCCAATGTGCATGATCGTGTGAGAGCAGCTGGACACGGCTGTGGTGAAAGTGGGGAAAGGAGGCAGGGATGTTGCACGGCCACAGCCGGCTGGGTTGGGGAATTATCGGCGCGCAATTGGTCAAGATCTGGATGTACACACAGCCGCATTTAATCAATGTCGCCACGTTATTGAAGCTCGTTCTTGAGAACAGCTGCTTGCGAACCCTTATCCTCATGTTCAGGGCTGGCCAAATCCATACACACATTATATGCATCTGCGTTGACTTTCTCACACAATTTACACCAAGTACCCGGTAGATATACGGAATTGCAAGTACAGGGAAGGTGGACAGGATTGGCTGGCCCTAAGCAAGTGCTCGGGTTGCTGTTCTAAACTGCAGCCCTGCTCGTTCACAAGCTGCTTCAAAAGCTCGTTGCAACTGCACAGCATTTGCCCCGATTTGATCATGTCTACAAAATGTGCCGCGTGCATCTGCTTGTGACGGCTCTGGCACCTCTCTTCGGTTTTTGCCAGCCCTCTGCCACCCATTTTATTGTTCCTTTGTTCCCTTCCCTCTGGCGCCTCTTTTGGTGCTCTTTGCCACCTACTTATTTGTTCCTTTGTGTTTGGTGTCTCACCTGGACAGGGTGACGCTTGGACCGGACCGGACAGGGATGGACAGGGATGGACCGGACAGGGTGACGCTTGCTGATCCAATTCTCGCCACTTGAAACCACTGTATACAGAGCAAAGATGCGCTCACCAGCCACCAGGCCCATGACAACAGCTCTTGAGTACACTGCCTTCTTGCCCTTGCAGGCACAACTTCCGCATGTGGTCCAATGTCACGTTCCCTTCCCCAATGTACCCCCTGGTGGCATCAGACGTGCTAGTGGAGTCCTTTGAGGAGGGTCTGCTCATCTCCAAGGTCGTCAATCAGCCGGGCTACAAGCACCGCCTGGTGCTGGCTGAGACAGGTCTCATGTGCTTCCTCCAGATGCTGCTGTGCGACAACTTCATTCATGCGGTGCGCATGTGTGCTGAATGTAGGGATGAATTGGTGTACATTTTTGTGTGCATCCTGCAGATGCCGCTGTGCGACATTCGTCTCTGTCCATGCAGTGCGCATGCATGCCGCATGCAAGGGTGGGTGGAGGCAAGGGTTGGTGGGTTGGTGAGGATTTGTACGTCTTTTTCTGCAGGTGCTAGTGTGCAACAACTTAATCAACACAGTGCATGTCCATGCTGAATGCAGAGGTGGATAGGGGCCAAAGGGGGTAGGTTGGTGAGGGTTATTATGTCCTTTCTGCAGGTGCTGCGGTATGAGAACTCCATCCACGCAGTGCACAAACAAATGGCTGGATAGGAAGAAGACTTGCTTGAGTGTCTTGAGTGTCATTTCACGCATACTTTTGTTTGATGCTGCTTTGTGAGATCTTTATCTTCGCACTGCCAGGGGGGCAGAGAAGTTGATGTGTGCTTCCAGCAGATGCTGACATGTGACCAATTCACTTTTGCAGCATGGGGGGCTTTGGAGGTGCAATAGATATCCGTTTACCTCTTGTTGTATAATCTCTCAATTTACTCAGTGCGTAAGCATGGGAGTGGTAGGACTGGCATCATAATATGCTGCTGCGCATTCTGTGGCGCTGAGCAAGCAGCTCTGACAAATGGTGCGCTGCTTCTTGTTATCAACCATGTATACAATGCCCTTAATCGAAAATGATTCAATCCTGCTTACTGTGCAGCAAGTAAACTAGTGCGCTCAATCCTGGGAGGCAATGCACAGCACATAGTCGCAAACGTACGAAGGATTCCCATGCTATCGCCCCCTTACAACACCTGCACCCTGGCAACATCATGGTGCACCCTGCAACTGTGTCATGGCTCCCATATCCTGGTGATACTGCTGTCCCCTCGCAGGACCTGCACCCTGGCAACATCATGGTGCACCCTGCAACTGTGTCATGGCTCCCATATCCTGGTGATACCGCTGTCCCCTCGCAGGACCTGCACCCTGGCAACATCCTGGTGCGGGAGCGGTCATTGTCAGGCAACAACTGGCTGTCCTGGCTCTTGCAGGGGCTTGTACAGCTGCCTCCCAAGGTAGTCTTCTTAGGTGAGTCACCAGCATTGACTTCCAATGGCTGGTTGGCCTTAAAATTAGAATTGTTTACCTTTCTGGCTGCTCCACCACTGGTAGCTATCGTCAAGCGCAGCACATGGAGGACTCAAGAGGACTCCAGGAACAACACAAAGGCTAAAGGCCAAGCATGATACACTTGTAGCATGTTTTCAGTGTTCAGGAAAGTTTTGGCCTTATTCTAGGAGGTGACAGGCACCGACGCAAATACATGGGTAATGGGCTGTACAAAGCATGAACGACCCAAAAATACATGCTCTACCGTCTGTGCCTGCCTTATTGCTTTTCCCTGCCCCGTTTGCCTGGATGCGATACCATCATGATCATGGAGCTGAGCGAGCCAGATCAGGGTCGCCTTAATTTATATTCCCCACTCGTTTGCCTGGTTGCAGATACCGGCATGATTGCGGAACTGAGCAAGCCAGATCAGGGTCACCTCATAGACTTCTTCAGGGCCATGACCAAGCAGGACGGGGAGCAGCTGGGCAAGGCCATCTTAGAAATGAGTGAGCGGCACACGTGCAAGGTAAGTCAGAGATTTAAGCTCAGAAGTGGAGGGAAGCATGCACGCAGGCACGGCCATGGTCCTGTGATGTGCGCATTGGATTGGAGCAGCAGGGCCAACCCAGGCTGCCTTGTTGTGATGCCAGTAGGCAAGATGTCATCCTTGAACTTCATCTCGCGATAATTCTTTTAACTATGCCAATTCATTTGTCTGCTGCGGTCATCCTCGCTTGACCAAGACGTATCAAACATCACTACCCTCTGACGGTCACATGTTTGAAGGTATAGGACTTGGATGTCCGGATTATCAGAACCAAACATCGCTAACCTCTGACGGCCAAATACCTGCGTCACACCTGCAGATTTTTTTTTTCGGATCGATACGGCCCTTTCAAAGTTTGTTTGGAGGTACAGGTCTTGGAGTTCACTTATGTTGTTTTTCCTGCTGTGTCATGCACACAAGGAAAGATGGTCTCTGAGCGTACATGATGGCTGGGTTACCGGTGCATCATTGCTCATGCTGTAACAGGGGAGGGTGTGGGCAGACCTGCATCTGTGTAATTGATGCGTCCAGCAGTCAAGCCCAAACTTTTCCCTCCAAATTCTACTGTCTTCCAAGTACTGTTTACATTGTGTATGCACGTTGCTTATGCGCTCATATGTTGCACACATGCAAGTGCTCTTGCACATACACATACACATACACACATACAGAATCCCAAGGCTTTTCTGGTGGAGCTCAAGGACATGTTTGACAGCCTCGACCCCCAATACATTCTGTACCACACATCCAATGTCATCGAGTCCATCATTGAGACCCTGCGCCACCACCAGGTGGGTGCTTTGACAAAGCAAGCTTGTACATGCACCTTTGCACCAGCTGGCAGCTACTAAGCTTGCTTTTGCACTGGATATCTTAAGCCTGAATGTCCAGAATGCCTTTTTTTTGGAGGCTTTAAAGGCTAATAATATATAAATAATAATTGATATTATTATACATAAAATATAATATTAATAATAAAAATATAATCATAATATTAATAGAGGAAAGAAAAACTATGTAGGCAGTCAAAACACTCCCCACATCAATTAAGCAAAAGAGGACAATTAGGGCCAAGGCACTGTGTGTCCCCTACCCCCAAAATAAAGAAAGAGGTCAATGGGGATCAGGAGGGCTACTAGCAGTACCCCTGAAGCATACTGATATGTATATGATTTTGTAAGTTTCATGAAGTGTTGAGCAAGCCAGTGCAGCGAACCTGTTTTCTTTCTCTTCTCTAGTCTTTCCCCCCTGTCCTTTTTATCCTTGCCTACCTTTTCCAGAGCCATTCCATGAACTTGACACTTTGATCATTAGGTCAGGTGGCGGTTGTGAGCCTTGCTGCTGTTCATGCAATGTGGTCTGTGCTTCTGAATCAGAAAATCCCTCCTCTTGCTAGAATTCATTAGTTACCCAGGACAGCATGTTTAGCGTTTGCAATTACCATGCTAGTCCTCAAGGCTTTTGTTTTTGTTTTGGAGTGAAAAGAAACGACATGACCTCAGTTCCCTCACTTCCCTTGACTCCTGCATGTCACCCTGCGCAGCACAGTCAGTACAGTTGTGGCGACTACGCTGATCCTGGAGGGCTGGAGCTCAAAGCTCACCCATTACTGCACGAATTCCTTGCTCCCTTGTTCCCTGCAGGTCACCTTGCGCAGCACAGTCAGTACAGTTGTGGTGACTACGCTGGTCTTGGAGGGCTGGAGCTCAAAGCTCAACCCAGAGCTGCGCATTTTGGACCATGTCCGTGACATGCTGGTGGTGGATTGGAATGAACGTATGTCACGCACCGTGGACAAGGTCATGAAGGGCGGTGCATTGGCAGTGGCATGAGAGGAGTGCTTAAGCTCATGTACGTGTATCATGCTGCTGTGGTAGACAAATGGTGGACTGGAATGAGGATAGGTTACTTGCTGCAGCCGAGATCCTTGAGGGTGGAGCATGGAATGGGTGATAAAAGGAGCAAAACAGCTCATGTGTGAAACGCTTGCCATTGCACATGCTGGGAGTAAAATCAAACAAGTGCTTTAGCGGAAAAGGCCTCGTTGCATTGGCTGTATCTATTGAGCTGCAATCAAATGGGCAGGATGCTGATGGGACATGCTGGTGGTGGGTGGGCTAAATGAAAGACTATGTGGGCAGTGAAAACTCTCCCCACGCCAATTAAGACAAGGGAAGGCGTTGCAAGCAATGCAAAAAATTGGCGAAGCCCGCGTGTGCAAGTGTGCGTGCATGTGTGCATGCTTGTTTGAGCGTGCATGCATGCATACTCATATGGGTGCATGTGTGTGTGTACTTGTGTGTGTGTGTGTGTGGGTGTGTACACGCGCGCATATGCATGTGCATGCCAGCACGCTGCACCACTCCACCAAGTAGCACTCCAGCAGGAGGCCAACAGCAGCTCTCCAGCTGCAGCAAGTCCAGGCCGGGCTACGTCCTTTTGCTGCAGCTTTGGCTCTCCGTTGACCAGCACATGCACATCTCATCGTCACCAAATGGTCCAGCTATTTAGGGAGCACTTCCAATTGAATTATGAAGTGCATTCATCCTATTAAATTTGACCTTCCGCCTAAGACGAAGACCCTTAATTAATGCTTTTTAGACGCAGCAGAGCACTAACCGTGGGCACCACACACTTTTTTCTTATCACCAAAATGCCCAGTGAAAGAGGGCTGCCCATCATCTCCAGCAACACGCCCAGTAGAAATGGCCATACTCGTCGCAGCTGCTAGATCAACCAACAGTTGGCCTGCCTTGTTCACACTCTTGCACGCACATCTCCTAGTCTCAAGGAGCTCAGGGCAGTCCAACACAAACCGAGAATGCGCGTCACTCACTTCACTCAGCTCTCCAACATGCGCATTAAAGTCGCCACACAAAATGACTTGCGAAGATACCTGAAAAGCATCAAGCACGTCCTCAAAAAGGTTTGGTGCTACCAAGTTTGTAGGCGTAACAGACAGAATAAGCATGAAGCTTCAGAGTAAGGACTGGAAAGGAAAGGAAAGGGTTAGGATAGGATAGGATAGGGTTACATAGCTGTACCTGCCTACAAGGGCAGCTTAGCTGAAGCAAAAGGTGCCTGTAACCAAACCAAACTAAACTTGTGTAAATGTCAACTGAAAGCCTTGAGCTGAGTTCAGAAGTGTCAACTGTAAAAATCACACACACTGTCACTCTAAATGAAACAAGCACGCAAAGCCAAGCACAAAAAACTCCATAAGGCTGTAGTGTCAGGAAAATACACTTTTGCGTTTCCACAAGAAGCACAGAAAGTTTGAGAACAGCATCGCTCTGAAAAAGGTCCAAGAGGCCATAGTAAAAGTGTTATGTTCTGCTTAGCACTTCAGTTCTCAGCATCCACTGTTTAAGATGCAATGCAATGCTTCAGAAAGGGTAACTGCCGATACAGCCTGGTGAGTGCACATGTCAAAGAAGGTATCAACTGCGTTGCCTTGCTTGAATCTCTTCAGCAGATAAGTACCCTCTGTAATCTCTCCAAGACAAGGAAAGGGTTACACAGCTTCAGAGCAAGCCTGGTGACTTTATGAGTGTCAAGGTCAAGCTCTTTAAGGGGCTCCTAAGTGTGAGGGGTGGAGAGGATATTTATTTGTTTTATTTTCCATTTACGGCGACTCTCACGACAACCAGAAATGGTTGTCTCTCTGCATCGCAGGCCATGGTCATCGGGGGATAATCATAAGGATAATCGATAGGTCAGTTGGTTACACTGGTTGCCCGCTGCTACGGTAATTCATTCGCTGCACTTCGACTTTACACACACACACACACACACACACGCGCACACACGCGCACACACACACACACACACACACACACACACACACACACACACACACTCACGCACGCACGCACGCTCGCACAAGCAACACACACACACGCACACACACATGTGCACACAAACACACAAGCAACACACACACAAGCAACACACACACACACAAGCAACACACTCTCACACACACACACACACACACACACACACACACACACACACACACACACACACACACACACACAAGCAACACACACACACACACAAGCAACACACACACACACACACACACACACACACACACACAAGCAACACACACACACACACACACACACACACGCAAGCAACACACACAAGCAACACACACACATATGCACACACACACATACACACACACTCACACGCGCACGCACACACACATGTGCATGCACGCACGCACTCACGCACTCCAACGTGCGGTTGCAAGTTAGTCAGCAAATTTTTGGACTCTTTCCCAGAGTTTTCTGGAACCTGTGTCTTTATCAAATCAGCAAAGCGTGTAAAGGAAGGAAAAAACGACATTTGCCAAACTCTCGTAGCGTGGAGCTCCTCGAGTGGACATGAGCGGTGAGTGCAGCAACCTTCCCACTTCACACTACACATGGTAGTGGCCTGAAAGGTCCTGCGGCATTTTCTCTCTGCGCACTTCTTCCATCTGCTGCTTCTCAACCAGAGCACTTTGCCATTATATATGCACACGCACAGACACACACACACACACACACACACACACACACACACACACACACACACACACACACACACACACACACATAAACACGCGCACGCACACAAACGCGCACACACACACAAACAAACAAACAAACAAACAAACAAACAAACAAACAAACAAACAAACACATGCACTTACAACACTTACAACACACACATAAACGCACACACATGCATATGCATGTGTACACGTTCATGCAGACCTTACTGACACAATCACATGCACGGATTGACCTGCCCTCCTTTCATCAGCAAGTCAGAGAATCAAGGTACTAAAGGCAGGCTACTTGCCCCTTAGGAGGGAGGGGGTTCCAGGTGAGTTTGCGTTTTCGAAGTTACGTGCCTCGTTCCTGTTAGTTTGATGTGATCGATAAAGGATATTAGCTAGCATTTATCATGCAAGGTTTTACTTGGCTGACCCCAAGAGGCTCGACCTTGATGAACAAGCTAAGGTGTAGCGTGGCATTCCGCTCACACTCGTCTCGCAGGTTGAGCAGACCTCCTCTCAGCAGCCAAGAATCAGGGCCAATAAGCAGGCAGGCAGATGATGGATGTGTACAGGTGTGTGCATGGGCGTTGGCAGGTTTAATGCATCCAGTATGGTGCATACTGATGCAGAATTGAGAAGCAGCGTGGTAGAAAAGAAAAGATTTTTTTCTAGAAAATCTACGCAGGCAGTGAAAGCACTCCCCACATCAATTAAGGAAAAGAGGATACCTAGGGCCAAGGCACCGTGTATCCCCTCCACCATGGTATGGACGGTGACTTGAGCTGAGGCCCTTGAAAGATCGCGACAGAGGGTTGCGGTGCTGTTGCTTGGAGGCCTCCAGTAGGTTCTCGGGCCTGGTGTCTTCACAGTATTTTACCTCCACGAGATGGATGTGCCTCTGTTCTGGAAGGAGCTGACTAAGGTGACGGACCTCGGAAGTAGGTGAAGTGGCTGTGGCTGGCGCTGAGTGCTCCCTGTTCCCCCCGCGCCCCCCTCTACTTCTCAATGGATACCGGGAATTGATCTTTGGCACTATTTTCATTGGAAGAACTAAAATTGCATCAGGGCGACTGGAAGTGAGCCTTTGTTTGTCAGGGAAACGATGAGGGAAAATGTATTTGGGAAGGGTTCTATTTGTTGAGTGTTCAGGGATCTGCAGGTTCTGTAAAGTAAGATGATCTGCGCTGCCAATCTCCATGGAGTCAAGGCCTGCCCCAAGAGGGCCTTTGCTAACACCTTCAAGTAGGATTCTGCTGGCAATATTGTGGCGCTCAGTTACCATCATGATATGGTGGAATGCTATGGATACCAAATATGATACTTGATATGGTGGAATGCTGACATCCTGAAAGAATACGAAGGGCACTGTCTGGCTCCCCGCAGAGAGGACATTGTAGGCTGGTGGACATTTTAAAGCGCACTGCATGCTTTTTATTGAAGAGGGCACCTGTGCGGTAGTTGAACACGTTTCGTTTCATTTGAAAAGGAAGTTTTGGCATGGTCCAGAAGGTATTGCTAACCTAAAACGTGCAGATATTACAACAAGGGAATAAGTCAGTCAAGACGTTTGACTGCTAGCATCATGATGTTCATAAATGCACATGAGGTTACAAAGAAAAAAAGGAAGTGTGTTGTTATTCTGGGTTAAAAAATATTCTGGGAACTTACACGGTGAATGGTACCTAGACAGTAAGCGGCTGACTTACCATCAATGGTGCGCTCTCCCTGTCAGAAATGCACATGCCATTCACCCACCTTATACAATGCCTAGATACATGTACTTGGATCTTACCCATCATGTCCTTCGCAACACTGCCAGATTCAGGCTGCGGGTACACGTTCTCCGAGTCGAACAGGCTACTTGGTCCAATAGTACTTCTCTGGTCTGTGATATCTGTGATTCGGATGACATACAAGATGAAAAACATGTGTTGTTCAGATGCTCCAATCCCCAGGTCTGCTCTCTCCGTCAAAAGTGTGCCTCACTTTCTGAGCAATACTTCTCTTTTCTGCACCTCCACGTCTCTTACAGGGTGCCCTGTCTTGACACCATTCACCATGTGAATTCCCAGGATATCAATATTTTTCTAAACCAGGATAACAACAAACTTCCTTTTTTTCTTCATGACCTCATGTGTATTTATGAACAGGCTAGCAGTCAAACGTCTTGACTCAGGCCTTTTTCCCTTGTAACCCTTGTATGGTATGGTACCTAGACAGGGCATCCTGTGGGATACATGAAGGTGTAGAAAAGAGAAGTCGTGCTCAAGAAGTGAGGCATGATTTTGACGGAGAGAGCAGACCTGGGGATTGGAACATCTGAACAGCACATGTTTTTCATCTTGGAAAGGAAAGGAAAGGGTTGCATAGCTGTACCTGCCTACGAGGGCAGCTTAGTTGAAGCATAAAAGAGATGCCTGCAACCAAACCAGACCTAAGCTTGAATCTGAAAAGAAAAGCTTGAAGTTTAAAACTGTTTTTGCGTTGCTCCAAAAAAACAGACACACACACATATATGTATATGTATTTCTAGGAAACTAGGACTGGATCACCAACGTGCCACTAAGCTCGCTCAAAAACTCCATGCCCATTCTGTTCATTATGCCCATAGACTAGTCTCCACACGCCGCGGTATTGAAAACAAGAGTGCTTACCACAGCAGTTGGTTCTAGAGCCAGGTGCTTCTAGAAACCCTCCAGATCCACATTAATTTTGTCTTTCTTTCTTTTCTCGTTGTGGAGGGGGCTCACGGCTCTTTATAAGCCAATGTGTCTCCTTTTCCTTAATTGATGTAGGGAGAATTACTCTTCCTACGTAGTTTTTCTTTTCTTATATATTTCACACACACATATGTGTGTATATATACACATACATATATATACACATACATATATATATATTATTTATTTTGTATGTATACACACACATATATATACACATGTTTTTCATCTTGTATGTCATCGGAATCACAGATATCACAGACCAGAGAAGTACTATTGGACCAAATAGCCTGTTCAATTTGTAGAGTGTGAACCGCAGCCTGAATCTGGCAGTGTTGCGAAGGACATGATGGGGATCCTGTGGGAGACATGAAGATGTAAAAAAGAGAAGTTGTGCTCAAAAAGTGTGGCATACTTCTGACGGAGAGAGCAGACCTGGGGTTGGAACATCTGAACAGCTCATGCTTTTCATCTTGTATGTCATCGGAATCACAGTGCACAGACCGGAGAAGTATTGGACCAAATACTATTTGGTAGTAGCCTGTTCAAATCGAAGAGTGCATGTATTTAGGCATTGTATGAGGAGGGTGAATTGCATGTGCATTTCTGACAGGAAGTGCGCACCATTGATGATAAGTCAGCCGTTTACTGTTTTTCACTCTGGGATCAGGGGCTGTGAATTGATTCCAGTAGCCAAGGTGTCTAGATCTCAGGTCCACCATAAATTGACCGAGGTTGACAGGGTCACAAGTCATAATTTGATGTTTTATCAGATCCGAGTGTGCCAGACCATCCAACGCAGACAAGAGGTGTGATGTCCAACAAGAGTCAGTTCTGGAGCTAGGGCTGATGTCTGCGTGGAGGAGACTGTTGCACTTGGTGAGTTGTAGAAACACAAAGTGGCACGAAACCAGTTGAACTGAAAAGGTTCAATGCCACATTTCAAAGTAAGTACGAAAGTTTCAGAGGTGGGCGACGAAGGCCTCAAATAGGGGTACTTTTGAAATGTTCCTTGAGTATGGTGGCGGGGACTGGCAAGATTCAAGCTTAGGTTCAAAATGTAGCACATGCTCTGACCTGTTCACACACCTGAGATTAAATCTTGCCAATCCTGGCCAACGTGCCTAATCAGCCGCGATGTGAACCCTACCTTTCACCACCAAAACTCCATATCTGACCGCCTACTGCACCAAATTGGTTTATTTTTGGCGATTTGGAGTTCCTGTATGAAAGAAAATATCATTGGAACCTGGGCCGGAGGCCCGAAGGGTCCATTAGGAGTGAGCAGAATTCTGGTGTGGCAAACGCACTACAAGGAGTATTTAAGCTGACGAGACCCAATCGACTTTTATCATCGTAACAAAAGTTTCGGAATCCGGAATTCGTGGTCCCAAACCATCGTCAGCCACCTCAGCTCATAAAAACCGGATGGAACAGTTGCTGTTTTTGCGGAGGCTCCAAAGCCAACGCTTTCATAAGGACCCGCGGAGCGATCTACGTCTGGAGCGGAAGCCGGATTTCGCGAGCTGGGCCATAAAAATTTGGCAGAGCGATTAAGTAATTTCATTTGCATTCAATCATGAGCGCTTGTGCGGGGCCAGATTGCAGCAGATTGCTCTGCGAGCTGATGGAGCGGAGTATGCGGATGTGGTGTCAGGGGTATTGGGCACCGTTTTGCTCAGCGCAAAATGCTGAAAATGAATATCTAATTTTTATAATCAGCCGTGAGCATTTGGTGCTCCAGGAAATGCGAAGCTTTGGCGCTTTTGCGGACCCTCTGCAACTGCGCGTTGTGCTTTCATAATAATAACATAATAAAATATTTGACATTCCCAGCAGCAGTAAGGGCCCAGGTTCCCGGCGTAGCGCCTAAGCGAAGCATGTGTTGCAAAAACAATGGAGTAAAAAGACATAGTGGTTGGTGAGATACAGAATTTCAGCCATTTCCCTTGGTGAAAATCCAGCATGAGGGGTGCCAAAAAGGTCAATTTTTGACCTCCTCTTTTCCTATTTTTGAATATGCAGGAGTTATAAATACAAAATTTTGGGAGTGAAAAATGGTCCCAGGGTGGAGCCGTGGGCCATTTTAGGGTGATCTGAGGCCAGAAGAGTGATCTGGGGTCCTCCGATTTTCTTCAAATCTTGGTGAACATAGTTGTTATTGGTATTATAATGGTTGGCATGGTCAGATTTGGAATATATTGGTGGGAAAGAACATTTTCAGCGATTTGGGCGTCACCCACCTCTGCGAAAGTTTCGTACAACGCTTCAAGATAAAGTTGTGGATTTCACCCCAAGAAGGTTCAGCAAAACGTTCAGAATCCACCTCTGCAACTAGTTGCTCATTTCTGTGCCCTGCCGTAAGCCTTACACTGAGTGTGGTGTGGCCCATATCTGGCTGGCATACATTCCTTCCGGGATAGCATATGTTTTCAAAAGCCAGATGAGCAAGACATGTTACTACTCCTACTCTCAGAGCTTATTACCTCATGTTGAGATGAAAATCCGCAATGCCTTTAGAAACATGTCCTGTATATCCACACCCATGAAGCGCACCATCCTACAATATCGCACTGGCACCCTCTATAACCAAAAACATGCGGTTTGCTTCTTAAGGTCCACTAACCCATAATGCCCTCTCCCAGGCTGTCATCAATTAGACAGCACATGCTTTCAGACTGCCAAAATCATATCATCTCCAGCATGAAAATTGAACGCCACAATGTTGCTGGAAGAATGATCATCAAAACTCTTAGCAAAAGCCCTTGGGGAGCAGGCTTGGTTAACACAGACATAAAAAGTAGCGATAGGTTGGAGCAATACAGCCTCCAAATCCCTGCATGCATCAAACAGACTTATACCTCTTTGTAAGAAAAGAAAAGAAAAACTACGTAGGCAGTGAAACACTCCCCACATCAAATAAGGAAAGGGGCCCACATTGGTGCACAGACCGTATGACCACCCCACCACAAAGTTCAGACTGAAAGAAGTACGGCAGGCGGAGAAAGAAGACAGGTCCAGCAACGAGAAAGAGAGCAGGATGATAGCTGAAAGACTGGAGTTCCAGACCTTCAACAACAAGCAGAGTCAGCACTGTCAGCCTTCCAACCAAGGAAAGCCATGCCCAGCAGCTGTATGCTGAGCAAAATTGAAGTCTGCATTCTGGCAGACTAGCTAAACTAGCTGCTAGCAACTGCTGACCACACAGAAGCCTAAGAGGTAATAACCTCTTTCCACGTAATTTTCATAAGAGACCTAGACTTACACTAGCCTAGAAAAGAAAAGAAAAATCTACGCAAGCCAGGTCCAGCTGCGTGCATTAAGGAAAGGTCCCCTAACTAGCAAACTAGCTAGGGCCTCACCGAACACTAGCCTAGACTGACACTAATCGTCCTGATGCTAAACTGATTACTCCTTATCGTGCCAAACTCCTTCTTCTTCTTCTTCTTCTTCTTCTGCCCTAGGTATCCTCTTTTCCTTAATTGATGTGGGGAGTGTTTTCTCTGCCTGCGTAGTTTTTCTTCCTTTTATTCTCTTTCTTCTTCTTCTTCTTCTTCTTCTTCCTCCTCCTCACACCATGTGTTACGCAGCAGGCGTGGCACCTCACAGAGGACCAGCAAAGCTAACTGCGAGAGACAGCCGCACCAACTGAATGCCAACCATGCTAAACAAATTGAGAGCTTATGCTGAAAGGAAGTCGCTGACTGTCAACACATTGAAATCTGAGGTGATGTGCTTCAATTCCAGGTCTGATAATCTGGCCCCACTTTACTTTGATGGTACGCAGCTCCCCTACACATATACTTTCAAATATCTCGGCATGGTGTGTGACAAAACAATCAATCTGGATGTTGCGGCCGATGCAGCGTTGAGACCATTCACAGCTGGTACTTTCCGAGTCAAAAAGTTTGTTCAGGAGCACGACCTTGCCAACAAATTACACGCCCAGATTTGGCTCCTCAAGACGTATGCAATCCCTGCTGGCATGTATGCAAGTCAGATCTGGGCTACCCCGTACCTTCGGCAAGGCAAAGAGATGGACAATCCCATACAGAAGTGGCTGCTAACAGTGCTTAAAAGAACTTTGGGGGTCAGGGACACTACTCCTCTTGGTGCATCATGCGAGAATGTGGTCTGGAGCCCTTATAATTCAATTGGTTCCGAGCAGCAATGCGTCTTTACAACTCTTTGACAATGCAACAGCCCCACAATGAAAAAGATTTTGCAGGCTGACATGCGGCTGAGCTCGAGATCTGATTATTGTTGGTCTTCCCATACTCTATCAGCCATGGATGGTTTGGCACACTCCCATATTTTCAAAAAGAAAAGAAAAGAAAAGTCTACGCAGGCCAAAGGCTGCGTGCATTAAGGAAAGGTCCCTTAACTAGCAAGCTAATAAGGGCCTCACCAGAGGTCCCTCAAAACTACACTAGCTACAGCTAGCCTAGAAGAGGGAAAGAGACTGAACTAATGAGGATCGGGCGGGTTGTCAGCAGTGCCCTGAGACGCCCGGACTCTCCTTCTCCTGGTATCCAACTCCGCGCGCCCAGTGACCCCCCCCCCCCCGAAGCCCCCTGTAAGCAAAGAGCATGTCTGGTGTTAATGATACTGGTTAATCTCTGCAGGGCATGGCAACTCAATTTGGAAGCTAAAGACTTAGCTTTTTGTTTGGTTAGGCCTAAATTGACGAGAGGTTTGATTGTGTACTCATTGTAAATAGTGCCTGCCACACCAATCAGGATAATATGCAAAGTCACTTGATTATTCCTGTTTGGATTTCTTGAGCTACGGGTTTTAGTCTGGTTAGTGTGTGGGCATGATGAGCAGTTGCAGTTTCCAAAGTAACGGAGGGGTTGGTGTCTGAACAGAATTTCAGCTCAACAAGGTGGATATCCCTGTCTTGAGGAGGGATCTTGGAGGGATCGAGGTGGGCTCGTCGACCTGGGATAGAGCGTACAAAGATAACATCAGGGTGGCTCTGGTGCCGGGCAGAGGAGCCAGTACCATTAGGGAAAACCCAGTCTGTAATAGCTCGTGAGATGTTTTCTGGGACTTGTATGCCCTGATCCAGGAGTTTCTCAGTATTGCAGGCATCCATACCAATAAGGGATGAGCCAAACCTGCCTTTACTAAGGGCTTTTATACAGAGGCTAAGGCCCTCATGATGTCTGTTGGTGTGCATGCCACTCATAGTCGTGTTAGAACATCTGAGGACAATATGATTGGCACTATCCATGTCGTCACAAAGGCGGACACCTTACAGAGGTGGATGGTTTGTTGAACCTGTTGGCATGTTTTTGTGTGTAAATTGTCCCTGTGCGGTATTTAATGACATTAATCTCAGATATATCTCAGGCTGTTGTTTGAGGGTAATCTTTGGATTTTTCCAAAAGGAGTTGCTGATCTCTTTATTAGCAAGTTGATAGTTTGGATTGTGAGCTTCTGTGTTAGCGGTTGTGATTGGGGCATTGGGTTGTATGGCGTAGCTGAGCATTTGCCAGCTATTGTAATGGTAGCCAGTAGTATCAGCAGAGCCAAGTTTGTGCTGTTTGTGCATGTGTAATTTAAGTTTGTCGGTTAGATTGGTAAGGTATTGGATTGGGGAGGCATGGGAGCGGTGCCTGCCACCATTTTGCATGTGAGAGGTCTTCAATGAGAGCCAGTAGTTATTGTGGAATGGGTCCCTGGCATCTGGAAGTGCAATATCCGTGGTACCTGTGAGTGCTATTTTCATATTTTCAAACAGAAGCTGCTGGATTGTGAGCCCATTGATCTCAGTCGTTTTGTTGTAGATCTCAGGACCAGGCATCTACAATATTGGGAGCCTTTTTCCAACACACACCCTAGAGAGCGCAACAGTAAACGCTTGACCTATCACCAGTGGTGCGCTCCTCCTACTAAAAGAGCCTTGGTTATGCATTCTCCTTATAGTCTCCCCAAATACATGTTCCTTGACCTCCCCCGTGATGTCATTCGCAGCGTGGCTCGGTTTAGACTCCGCATTCACACCCTTCGCTATGAGACAGCAACTCGGAATCACAGCTCTTCCCCAAACTGTGACCTTTGTGAGGCTGATGATGATGTCCAGGATGAACAACATGTCCTCTGCCATTGCACACATCCCCAGGTGGTCTCTCTCCGCAGGAAGTATGCTCCCTTGTTCTCACAGGCAGAATCTCATGATGTGTCTGCTTTTTTGAACCAGAACAACAACAAACTTCCTTATTTCCTTCATGAATTCATTGCCTTTTATGAGCAGGCTAGCAGTCGCACTTCTTGACTGAAGGCCTTATCCTTGTAAACCTTGTAAACTTTGAATGCTAATCAGCGACATGTGCACTTGATTAAAATCAAGTACTGTGAGGACACGAGGCCAGGACAACAGTTGGAGGCGGCACAGCGGCAGCATGCAGATCTCTACAAACTTAATAGTGCGAAAGCCGTAACTCTTCATACCATTCTCTTAGGCGTTGGTGGAACGTGTTACACAGAACATACGCTCAACCAGTTTAAACAATTGGGACTTGACCACCAACGTGCCATTAAACTTGCTAACAAACGTCATGCTCATTCTGTAAAGTATGCTCACAAGCTTGTTACCACTAGGCGTGCTATTGATAACTGTAATACTTCTTGCAGCCATCCATGTCTTGGGGCCGGGTGCCAGATCCCCACTAGTAATTTTGATCCATCTTGGTGGTGGAGGGGACTCACGGCTCCTCTGAGCCAATGTGTCTCCTTTTCCTTAATTGATGTAGGGAGAGTTTCCTCTGCCTACGTAGTTTTTCTTTTTCTGTTCTTTTTCTTTTCTCTTTGAAGGACTTATGAAAAGTTATTTTCTGACTTCCCCTCTTCTCATAGAATTTTTCTGGACGAATCAGGCACTTTCTACTATTCTCAAGCTAGCTCTGAGAATGTTTTTCATTTCTTGCAGAAGCAAACTAATGAGACTTATCATTTTATTTCCGACCTCATGGATATTTTTTGTGCAGTTGGAACAGTTGAGCAGGCCGAGCAGCCAAACTACCTGGCTGAAGGTCTGGAACACTTATAAACACTTCTGCATCATTGTTCATGTTTGGCTGGACTTTTTCTTGCTCATGTCCCTAATGTTCTCCAGTGAATGCTAGGCACAAACACTTGTAGAAAATTGTCTTGTTTATTTATTGTTAACCTTGTGAAAGCTGGTTGAGAATGTTTTACCAGCAACCGATCAGCTAGAGATTCGGGCTGTAGGTTACCAATATAAACCCATGTAAACACATGAAGGTCAAGCTCCATTGTAAGTTGTAATTGTAACTTAATTCAAGAAAAAAACAATCAATTACAAGGACTTTTCTGCCAGTTATAGGAAGGAAGTGTTTCTACTTTCTTGCAGCACTTTTGAAGGGCACTATCTACATAACAATTAATTAGGGTTAGGGGCACTCTCTATTGCAATTGAATGTGTGGTTTTATTAGTTTAGGATGTGAGAAGTAAAATTTTATAGTTTCTGGAGCCTGCTGCTTCTAGTAACCCTTCAAATCCCCATTCCCCATTAGCACTTTCTATTTTGATGCTTTGTGGTGGAGGGGGCTTCCGACTCTCCTGTGCCAACGTGTCTCCTTTTCCTTAATTGATGTAGGGAGAGTGTCCTCTGCCTACAGATTGCAGATTTTTGTTCTTCCTCGTTTAAAAAGCGCTAATGTGGAGGGAAGTAGATGCCCTCAGTCCCCGAGGTGAACAGGAAAGCAGTGACTTATCAGTGGTGCGGAAAACCATTGCATCAAATGGCACACCCTCCCTTCAGAGTTGGTTCCAACCTTTGATGCTTTCACTAGATGGTCTATTATCCCTTTACTCAGCTTTACTACATAATTTGTCACCTAGTATCAACATGCACTTCAGAGGGTTCAGGGGGCTAGGATGTATTGTCAATGACCTTCAGCCCAATATGGTACTTCAGGATACTTGTGCAAGACTGTGTGTACCTTTTTGCTTGCATGTAGACAAATCCAAATCATGAATCAAACCTAAGTGTTTTCTAGTCAAGTAAACAATCATGAATCAAGTTCTTCCGCCCCCTCCAGGATATACAAGACATATCATTATCAGAGCCGGTGCAAGGCACACCAGTTTATTGGATAACTACTTGCAGTTCAATCTGGGGTAACACTGCAACCATATAAGACACAAAGTAGCGTGCACAACTTAAAACCGGATTACCTTTTACCCTACTTATACATGGACAAGCTTCGAGAAGGCCAGACACAATTGTTAACAAGATAGAAGTAAGAAGGGCCAAGAGGCTAAGCAATGTGCCCTACTTCAGCATCCTACATGCTGAACACCAGGGCCAGCAGACCAAGCAACGCACTCAGGCTCAGGCTCACAGTGGAGGCACCAGCGCCGTTACCATCACCTGCAAATGTTTCACAGAAGGGGCATCATTTGAGAGGCTGCTGTGACCGGTGACAATCAAGGGCATGGAATACATCATGAGTAAAACAATTTGTATCAGTCGACTGAGGTGCAAAGCATTTCATGGACCCACCGTCAGTAATATCTGCTTGCTGAACGTTGGTGGCAGTGAAGCCCAGGCTGCTTGTCAGGTCAGCGTTTGCCAGGTTCCTGGCGTTGGTGGCTGCAGTGCTGCGGGAAGTGCCATCAGGGTATGTGATCAAGTAGGTGGCGGTCACAACTCCATTTGGCACCTCCATGGACTCTAGGACAACCTGTGTACCCTCAGGGCTGTCTGCCAAAATGGCCTGGCGTGTGGTGGCAGTGAAGCTGTTGTACATGGGGCTGCCCACGGTTGCTGCGAGTACGACAACATCATGAGGATGGTAGAAGATGATCAAGAAAATTATGTACTGCTTGGGGGGAGCTGAAGAGAAGATCTTCTAATGATTTTTCAATTCAAAGCGCGGCATAAGGATTTCTATTGGAAATGATTTCAGGACCTTGGAAGTAATGTGCAAATGCAAGGCCTGAGCCAAATCCTTGCACAGGACAAATAAAACAAATCTCCGTACCTAGGTTGCTTGATGTGGTAGGGCTCTGGGGTGCCAAGCGGATCTGAAAGCGACGTTGGGTGCTGCTCAGCTGCGCTGTATCATCATTATCAGAGCCTGATCCGGAGTCACCACCTACAGGCAAAGAAAAGATTACACAAAGCACTTGTTTCCTCCTTGACTCTACAAAGAAAATTATCTTGGATTCAAAAGTATCGACAGGATTTCTCAGCTCCATATCAATTAATTAATTCACTAATTGTATATATTGTATTGTTCCTTACCTGAGCTGCCAGGCACAACGGAATCCCTTGTCTCAGGCATCATTGGTACAGAATCAATGAAATACAGAGCACGGTTGCCAAGGGACCTGCGAGATCGGAACAAAATGTTAATTTTGTATCTGATTTTTTCTTTTACTTCTGAGCTGTAGAGCCAAAATGAACTGTCCTGAACTTGACAAGGGGCATTTTGTTTGACCGCATTGCATCACCACTCACTCATCATACCATTTACAGAATAAGAAGCAAGAAAGGCTAAATCACAATAGAAAGCACAGAAACTGTGTTTTAGATCCTATGGCATGCTGACCTGAAGACACCCTCCACGCGCGCCATTTGGATCGCCACAGGGCGCTTCTTGTAGAAGGCACTGGTCTGCAGAGTCACAGATGTGACTTCCTTATCTGTGCCGAAGGTGACCTTCACTTCCACATCGGGGTCGCTGCATGCAACCATTAAATAGAGACATGTAACCAGTTCAGAAAGTGTCCAATGATCTGAGTTTTAAATAATAACACCAATATGTTCAAATGAAAGGAATTTCTACTCCATTCTTGTCATGCTACATGAACACTCACTTTGTCTGGTAGGTGTCTTCAGGGTAGCTGATGGTTGTGTCAATGAAGAACGCCTTAAGGATCTGTGCAAACAAGCAATTGGTTTAAACGCGGGCTTGTAATGCAGCTATGAGAGAAACTCAACGAAGCAATGCAACAAACAAATTAAGATAGAAGAAAGTATCAATTTTCTGCGTAAAAAACCAAGAAGTTACTCACTTGCTCAACAGTATTTGTATCTTCAGAGAACTTTTGAACAGCATCAGAGTCGTCGGGGCGGATCATCCTGGCAAGACGCTCAAAGGCAGCATTAGAGGGCACCAGAATGCTACTTCCAGGATATCTGTCTGATGACAACCACTCCTACATAAGGTGAATGTTGAAGTTGCATCGTGTTAGACTAGAACAAGAAGAAGAAGGCAATGAGTCGTATGCACAACTTTACAACTCTGACAAATTGCTACTCATTACCAAAGATTGTAAAGCATGAGGGGACACCCACCCTTTTGTCGACCCTGTTCAACAGTGCTTCAGGCCTAGCGCCCATGAAGGTGTCATACTCATTTCCAGTCAAGTCATTAGCTGTGCCCAAGATGAGGTCCGTCTCTGCAAGCACGAAGGACATGGATGTGAAAAGCCAAGAAGTTTTGATGGCCGGGCTCCAAGCAGAGAATAGAATTAATAGGACCTATTCTGCCAGAATACGTCGCAGAAAACTCACCAGACAGGTCTTCGTAGGCACGGAAATCGTTAAGGAGGGTTTGTGAGATAAGAGTATTGTCTGCAAAGATGAGTCTGCCCTCTGCTGCGTTCTCCATTGGGAGGCCAGCACTTGTTCCCTTGGTATAACCTTCCACACCGTCGCCATTTGTGAATTCAACAGTCTTGATGCGGCAATTCTCCCTGAAGGTCACTGTCATAGCATTTCCAGCCCTGGAAAATAAAGTAGGGAGAAGAGGGTTTTGCTCAGTGCTTTTCAATATTCACCAACTTGATTATATACACCAAGCAAAGCATGCGGCTGCTAACCTAAAAGTCACTCACTTGTTTGTCAGGGAGAATGGGTTGTTTTCGCAATTTGTGGTAGGCCACCCAGGGCGATTGTCACTGCCATCGTTCACATCGTCAATGATGTGCTCCATCAGCACCTACGTTGAGAACAATGGTTGTTATCAGATGCAGCAAAAAAAAATCTCTGCGCTCTGTTCATGCCTAACCTGTTTATTAGCACAGAAGTCACATAGCTCACCTTTTCTACCAGGGAAGGGTTTGAGAAAAAGATTTCTGGGTTGCGAGAAAGGGAGGGAATACCCACAGCCTGGAAGGCCTTGAGAAATGCCTCATCTGGAAAAAAGAAAGGTATTATTAGTATGCTCTGCTCAAAACAAGCCGTTGAGATTTGTGGATGCAGGTAGGTGCCATGCACCTGCACATGCACGTACCTGAAGGCGCGACAATGAGGCCCCTGAACCAAGCAGCGTCAATGCGGTCCTTGAGGTCAGGTACCATGTTGATGGCCCTCTCAAACAGTGAAAAGGATTTCCCCACTGGCCAGTTACAGTCCTTGGTGTAGGCTGCAAAGAAAGGAAAGGGATCTGGGATGTGAAATTAACAAGTGGGCAAAGCAAGCACCATGCAAGCAGCTAGGCCCAGGCTAAGCAAGAGAGCTAGATTGCCTGAAGCAAGAAAGTGGAACAGACAATCTACCTTTCAGGTTGATGTGTGTGTAGGGGATGATGACACCATCAATCGGAAGCATAGTGAGCTTTTGGGTGCTACTGTCATCATTCACAATGAAATCATACAAGTTCTTGCTGTCACGAAAGTCGACTGTGCCCTGGGACCGCTCATAATCATTGCCCTGCAAAGTAATCCTATGCTTCCCGCCATTTGGCTTAATGTC
>OU611761.1:2232339-2234839 GCA_914767535.2 Dunaliella primolecta | reverse complement strand
GGCTTCTGCTAGCAATATTGTGGCGCTCAGTTACCATATTTGACATGGTGGAATGTATACATCCTGAAAGAATGTGAAGGGCACTGTCTGGCTTATCACAAAGGGGGCATTGTAGACTGGTGGAAATTTTGAAGCGTACTGTGTGCTTTTCAGTGCTTCTTTTAAAGTTTTTGGAAAACCTTGGTTTCATGTCTGTACCCTAAAGGGCCATCTCAAAACTCTGTACTTCATGTCTTTTTCTCACATAAGCCCAACTCCTATGGAACGTATGATAGCGTATGGGAAACAAAACTTCCTTACAAAACGTACCACCTCAGAGACACAGTTTAAATTTGAAAAAGGTCCCGTGTGATTTCCAGTGTTGTACCCCCTAAATAAGGTTTTGTAGCTGCTTCTTCACTCCTCGGCACCTCTTAGCACTGAGCCATTCCCCAATGGCACGTCAGTGATTGGGCACCCCAGGCGCATGTGCTTGAACACTGATGCGAACAGAGTGTGCAGCTGAGGGTCAGCTGTCCGGCCTGCGCGCTGAAGGTCTGTGTACTCTGCTGCTTTGCCAAAGCATGCCTGCCAGTCTGCCTTATCCTTCTGCTTGCGCATCCATGCTGTGCCTCTCTTCTGATGGCTATTGCTGTTCGCATGGTTCTTCACTGTCTGCACCCGGGCACTGGAAGGTCATGTCAGCATGTGTGCTGCATCCTGCCATGTGCTGCGCATCTTCACCCCTTTATCAACCAGTGCTCACGGTGGGGCTGTCCGTCAGCAAGGGGCTCTTTGAACCATTGAGCCTGGAGTTTGTTGGACCCATAGCACCCAGTTTCAGCTTGTAGGCCCCATCACTCTTATCCTTAGGTACCCTTGCCTTTTTGTTTGAATTCTTATCATCACTCATTTGATTGAAGCCTGGAAGTTTTGAAAACTTTCCATCAGGGGCCCCTCGAAGGGGCATGACCGAGGGCGCAAGGCCAGGGTTCCTCCCACACAGAAGCTCCGGACATTCCACAAGAGTTGCTTTCATGTTGATGTGGAAAGTCAGAAAGTCATGGTATGTCGATTTAAAAGAAGCACTGATGCTTTTGATTGAAAAGGGCACTTGTACGGTAGTTATATGTTTTGTTTCATTTTGAAAGGAGGCGTTGGCATGGTCCAGAAGGTGCTGCTGACCTTTTTATGGACTGTGGGAAGTAGACTTAAGTTTGGTCTAAGCTTTGGTAATAAGAGTAATATCCACTTAAGTAGACTTAAGTTTGGTCTAAAGCTTTGGTAATAAGAGTAGTATCCTCTCTCGGTGTTGGCCTTTCCAAGTCTGTTTTTCGAGTGCATGTCTGTCCTCAGAGCATCATGGAGGTTGGAGAAGTGTTTAAACTTTGGGGCAGGTGAGTCGGGGCGTTCTGATGTGCTTGCGTGAGAGTGGGCAGCTTCCTCAAAGGCAAGCCAGGTGGTGTTGTGGAAAAGATTGCCTTCAAGGTTGACACAGGGGAAGGTTGTGTCTGCAGGGGTGTCATCATCCTAAACAGCCTGATGTTTGGCAATGGCATCTGCGCAATCGTTGCCCCCAATCCCAGCGTGAGTTTAATTCTTGTAGCGTGGTAATCCGCCCACTCTTATTTTCCAGGGTTGAGTCATTCATGATTCATGAATTTCAAAGAACGTTAAAAATGGTAGTAAAATCATGAACGCAAAAAGTAGCTGTTTGGAGTGCGTAAAATCGTTGGTGACAAGTGGGGGAAGCGTCGCAAGCGACGCTAAAAAATTGGCGGAGCCAGTCCTCCTTGGCACATCTGTGTCATTGATATGCAGTGCTGGGGCAACAACATACTTTCCTGCAACAGACCAGGCCTTGTTCACGCATGCATGCATAGCTGAGTGCGCCGTGCAAGCTGCTCCATTCATTGTTTCCTTGCTCCCCTTGGGCTTTCAGCAGCAGACTATACACCAGTGGCTCCCTCATCCACATACCAGGCCAGGGGGTGCAGGTCCTGCTCCTCATAGTATCAGCAAGCTTCCGTGCCTTCACCTCTCTATTCACGCAGCAACTCACACCATCGTCAGAACAAAAATTTAAAATCCCATCGCAATTGGAACTATGCAAATCCGTTGGCTCAGCGGCACACTGGAGGGTTCCGCAGACTGACTGTGAAATTTCCGGAACGGGCCACCCCCAGCCCCGGACCCAGCAAGGGCTTCCAATTAAGTATGTTGATGAATTTCGTGTCACCTAGACCTGTTCCATGGGCCTGAGGTGGGCTGGATCGGTCAAACCAAAACATAGAGGTTTTTTGCTCCTTACTCTTGCTCGCTGCACCCCAGGGCACCAAACTCCGAATGTCCCGATGAAAGTTTTTGCTTGGCCTGCACATAAAGTGTCAGGGCACTGGGCGGGCCATGCTGGGCATCTTCTGCTCAGCTCCCAAACAGGGAAGTTTCAGAGCACTTAGCACAGGGCCCCAACAGCCCCCCTGACATCACAAGGCTGGCTGAAGAAGTTTGCTTAGCCTGC
>OU611761.1:2082339-2227339 GCA_914767535.2 Dunaliella primolecta | reverse complement strand
GGGCCCGTACGGGGGGGGGTTGTGCAGTAGGGGATCCTGTACTTCTTGCTGCTCCTTTGGGCTCCAGCTTGTCCTCAGCTGCTGTACACTTGGCCACCCCACAGGAACTTGCAATTGCGTTTCTTGCAAGAAATGCAGCCTGATGCGCATGGCACCTCCATGAAACACATGCTCACATAGCTTGCACTTGTTCTTCACTTGCTTCACCCTATCCATGCCTTCAGGCTAAACCAATGTGACATAATTCCATTCAGGGCCCCTCTCTTTTGGCATAGTTAAATGTTTATGGCCTTGGGGGAGTTGGGGGGTAGTTGGGACCCCCTACCTGGGCTCCCTCCCACCCAAGACCCTCCCTCCCTAAAATGGCCCTCTAAATGCGCGTAAAATTGCGATGCAGGCGTATGTAACAAGTATCTTTGCAAAAGCTACCTCCCAAACACACAAATAACCCAACCCTGCTTATTTTGCAGATTGAGCAGGACCCTTCTCAGGCACGACAGGGGGAGGAGGCAAGCACGCAGGCGATGGAGGATTACAGGTGTGTGTGTGTGTGTGTTCGTGTGTATTCTTCTTACTGTGACGAAGCTTCAATACTTGAGCTCAAGTGCAGCCTTTTTGCTTCACCTCCATCACAGACTGCCCAGACATCCCCAGTGACTCACCCTCTGCAACAGCAAGGTGCAGGAGGCAGGCTGCCTGTTACCCCAGGCACCCGGATCATGCTTTTCTTGCATATTTAGCAGCCTCACTCCCAGACGCCACAACAACAGGGTGCAGGAGGCAGGCTAGCATGCGATGAAGGGAAAACTGCATTGAGTGCATCCGGCTACGAGCATGGGGCTGCATATCCGAGAAGCAGCATGGCACCCCGCTCATGCATTTCTTGCAGATTGAGCAGCCCCCCTCCCAGATGCCACAACAATTGGGTGCAGGAGGCAGGCTAGCATACAATGAAGGGCTCCAGGAGTGTCTATGTTGCGTGTTAGTGTTCATGCTTTTCTTACTTGGATGAAGCTTCAAAACCTTTCTTGAATGCAATGTAATTGCTTCACCTCAATCACAGAATGCCAGGTTCCCCCTTGTGACCCAGCAGCTGCAACAGCGAGGGGCAGCTTGGTAATGGTGGGCTCCAGGTGTGTGGGTGTATGTGTGTGTCTGTGTGACTAACGCTTATTTTTTTTTTCAAAGAAGCTTCTAGAATTGAGCCAAGTTGCCACCCACACATGGCACACTTATTTTTTTGTGGTTGCTTCTATCACAGTGTCACTGGGTTGGCCGAGGAATCTGGGGTTTTCGGTGGCAGCATTATGCAAACAGTTATGCCTCATTTTGTGCCAATCGGCAGTACTTTCACGTCATTAGTAGTTGCTTTACGTGTCACGTAAGAGAATTAAGGGCCTCAACAATCCAAAACCTTGAAGATGATTGGAAACATTTCCGGCGGCTCTGGAGCCGTATATTTCCTTTGGTCTGTCCAAGCTGCATTGTCGTCTTGCAGATGCTCAGCAACAGGCGTGGGAAGGCCGAGCAGAAGGCTGACGGACAAGCCACTGCAGCAGCCATGCGCACTGCCACTTATGGTGGAGAGCGCCATAGGTCAAAGGCCTTTCAGCCCTATACCCTAGAGTCAGACTCAGAAGATGATAAGGACATCACAAATATGACAGAGGAAGAGGCTTAAACTGTTTCTAAGGTTGTCATTTCTGCCGGCATTGAGCATGTGGTTGGCCTTGCTTGTGGGCACCTTTTTTTTACTTTATACCTGGAATGCCTAGAGGGCAATTTGCTGGAATTATCTAGAGTGCCTTGTGGGGATGTGTGTGTGTGAACAACCTGCTGCAGAGGTAGATTCTAAACGTTTTGCGGAACCTTCTTGGGGTGAAAACCACTACACCATCTTGGAGCATTCTTCAAGGATGTGGAATTGAACCTTTTCAGTCCAACTGGTTTTGTGCCACTATGTGTTTCTACAACTCGCTCACTAAGTGCAACAGTTAACTCCTCAAGAAGGTTCTCCACGCAGACATCAGCCTTAGCTCCAGAGCTGACTCTTGTTGGACATCACACCTCTTGTCTGCGCTGGATGGTCTGGCACATTTGGATCGGATGAAACGTCAAAGTATGGCTTGTGACCCTGCGAACCTCTGTTGATCTGTGGTGGACTTGAGATCTAGACACCTTGGCTACTGGAATCAATTCACAGCCCTTGATCCCAGAGTGAACAATAGGATCAAGTTACAATAGGGTTTGACCTTCAGCCAGGTAGTTTGGCTGCTCGGCCTGCTCAACTGTTCCAACGGCACAAAAAATATCCATGAGATTGGAAAGAAAACAATAAGTCTCAGTAGTTTGCTTCTGCAAGAAATGAATAGCATCCTCAGAGCTAGCTTGAGAATAGTAGAAAGTGCCTGAATCGTCCAGAAAAAGTCTATGAGAAGAGGGGAAGTCAGAAAATAACTGTGCATAAGTCCTTCAAAGAGAACACACAGAAGCGCAAGAACAAAGGAATACGGCATGCTTTTCATCTTGGAGTCCTCCTTGGTCACACCTATCACAAGCAGATGTGTGCTCCTGCCAAAGTGATGTCTCAACTCTTAAAGTGTGAGCATGTAAGCGAAAACGTGCTATGTTTCTCAGCGCGCACTTGCCCAAATCAAGATGCAAATACCTGCGGACAGAAAAGGGCGCGCCATGAACAGACAAGGGTCTCGAAAAAAGTGCCATCCAGTTATGATACTTGGCTTATTTGTTCGTGTGTGCACCATGTTCTGCCAAGGCATCAGCATTCCACACACCTCGCAGCCTTTTTCTCAGATCAACAACAAACTCCCTCATGACTATAGGCTGCCCAGACCGAACACAATGAGTAAACACGTTGCACCTGTCCAAGCCTGTGCATGCAGCCAAAAATTCTGAGGTCCAGCATTTACGGGAAAGACTGCTCATTTCAACAACTGCTTGCAGTACCTTACTGAGTGTAGTGCTGTTGCTGCGCAGTAAAGCATTGTAAAACCTAACTGCTGCGCGAAACCAATAAAACTGTAAAGGTTCATGCCCACACTCACGCAGTGCAGACCAATTAGGAGTGGTGCGCTTTACCCCAAGGACACGCTTCAGTAAGCACAGGTGCACAGTTTGCAAAGGACAGTCAATTTCAGCTCCTTCTTTCATAAGTCTAGTGCCCCAAATCTGGCATGCATACATGCTAGCAGGGAGAGCATATGCTTTAGTCAGCCAGAGCATGGTATGCGGCCTGTCTGTCAGGCGGTGCTCAGATGCAAATTGCCTTATCCGTCTACAACCAGCTAGGAAAGGGGCACACATGTACTCAGCAGTGGCTTGCGGGCTACGTTGTTTTGTGAACAGCATGCCTAAATATCTAAAAGAATCTGCACACGCCAAACAAGCTCAACCTAACGTGAAAACTGGCACGTTATCGCCCCTTGAATTAAAGTGCACAATCTCAGACTTGGCAGTATTGATCACCAACCCTTTCCGCTGAGCATACGTATGTAGCCTATCTAACATCAGTTGGAGCTGATCAGGAAGGTTACTAGTGAGGCACAGATCGTCTGCATACAGCATGTGGGTGACTCGAACGTCCCTAGTGCCTGTAATAGCCCCTTGCACATTTTCTGCCAAGCAGTCCACGTCGTTGATGTACAAGGAGAACAACAAGGGGGAAAGCGGGCAGCCTTGCTTAACTCCATAATGGGGGCACACACGTGCTTGCTTGCAGCCATCCACCAAGATATACTCATCATTAGCATACATGATTTTAATGACAGCCAACAGGCACGTAGGCATACGAATGCGCTGCAGGTGAGTCCAAAGAGCTTCCCTAGGAATTGTATCGTATGCCGAGTGAACAATAGTAAACGGCTGACTTATCATCAATGGTGCGCACTTCCTGTCAGAAACGCACATGCAATTCACCCTCCTCATACAATGCCTAGATACATGTACTTGGATCTTCCCCATCATGTCCTTCGCAACACTGCCAGATTCAGGCTGCGGGTACACGCTCTCCGAGTTGAACAGGCTACTTGGTCCAATAGTACTTCTCTGGTCTGTGATATCTGTGATTCTGATGACATACAAGATGAAAAACATGAGTTGTTCAGATGCTCCAATCCCCAGGTCTGCTCTCTCCGTCAGAAGTATGCCTCACTTTTTGAGCACAACTTCTTTTTTTCACATCTTCATGTCTCCCACAGGATGCCCTGTCTTGACACCATTCACCATGTGAATTCCCAGGATATCAATATTTTTCTAAACCAGGATAACAACAAACTTCCTTTTTTTCTTCATGACCTCATGTGTATTTATGAACAGGCTAGCAGTCAAACGTATTGACTGAGGCCTTTTTCCCTTCACGTCTCTTATCAAGGAGCACCTTACCTTCTCTCCAGCATTACTCCCATAATAAAATTCCCCTCAATGCCAATGCAACCAACCCTTAAAACCTTAGCCTGCCACTGCACTTATGCCCTCATGGAAATAGGCTCTCAGCTTTGGTAAATGATAACCTCACCCATATTATTGACGGGAACAAACTCACATCCCTGTTTGGCCGCAAAATTAAGACCAAACATATTGTAGCCCTGAATAGACTCTCCCATACTCTCAACACCCACACTTTGACTGAGGACAGACCTGACCTCATCAGCACAATCATACAGAGCCAAGACATCTCACCCAATAAAACCCCTGAGTCACGCTGCATTCATGATACAACATGTGCAAAACTGATGAAAACAGAACACACACCAACAGGATGGAACTGGTCAAAGCTCCACCCAGGCCATGCTTCCCCAGATCCCCCCAACTCCAACCCATACAATGAGGGTCATGCCCCTAGCACATACATAAATTCTGATTCCAGAACTTACACTGTTCTGGCAGCAACCCCCTCTTTAATGCTGAGGATATGGAAGTAGAAAATGCTTCCCCCAGCAGCCAAGAGAGCCCATCCCCAAACAGCCAACCACGTGCAGAGGTGCACTCATGCCAAGACAGACGCACTCGCAAAAGAAACAATCCCCATACGGAGCAGCCGCAAGCACGAGCACATAATATACACCCCACTCAACCCCCTTTGACACCCCCCCCACAGGCCCTGCCTCCAGAGCCCTCTCAGACCCCGCAAATCAGAAGCAGGAGGCCCAGAGGGAGCCGAGCCCCAACAACATTCCTAGAGCATAACCCACAACCCATGATAACCCCTAGTCCTCAACATCCAAACATACCAGGCACTGATGCTCCCCAATGGCTCTGGAATTATAAACATAACAAGGCTGCTGCATTAAGCGCAGCTGAAGCTAGCAACACCATCTTCCGCTATGACCATGTTATCCTAGAAATCTTGGGCTGGCAACATCTTAGGAAACATAAAAGATCCTCTCAAGAAAAGGAGCAAAAGCAATACAAAGTACAATGGTACCCCGTCACCATTGAGAAATGGGCCTTGCCCATTTTCAAAAATGATGGGCTGAAAGTGGCCTCTTCAAAGCATGTACCAAGGAGAACTAAACAAGACCCATGCTGCCAGCTCTGCTGGAGCCCATTAAGCAATGAACACACCTTTGAAAGTCAATGCTATGACGATATGCCCACCTGTGATACCTGCCACCGCACATATCATTGGGGCGGTCTCATAGATGTTAAAGTTTGCTCTCAGAATGACCGGACATCGAGCATGCCTGATGAGCATTGGGACTGCCCTGCATGCGCCTCCCTGTCAGACTCCCAAAAAGCGGAAAGGATCGACTTCTCTGAAGATTGTGAAATGATCTATGTGGAGTGGCATCCTAAATGGGAAGCTGCTGATATGCTACATATGCATCCAGACTTGGATGCTCTTGTGCAAGCCTTTGACTTGGAGGAAAGACCAGAGGGGATAGAAGACCCCTCGGCCATTGAGATAGACCTGGACAATCTTGTCAACCAAGGCTTTGAAGGCAATCCTCAGAACACATCTGACTCTCCATGGCTCTCAACTACCGGTTGCGCCATTCGCAAGAATGTCACCTTTGACTTCCATCCTACCAACCCCCAGACTGATATCATGCCAACATGGCATTGTGATATTATCATCAGAAGTGTTGACCTCATGGAGGAAACTATCCAACCTGACAAATCTGATGAGGCCACCTTGCCAGCACAGATGCCAGAGATAACCACCTCTGAATGCGCCTGTATCTACAATGCCAATGGCAATTGCATGGGCATGCTCACTGTAGACAGGCTCATGACCCTGATCGAAGCCTACGAAGCAGCCAAAAAGGCAGGCATCCACGCCACCATCCAGCCACCTGTCCAGGACTCAGCAACTGAAATAATGGGACTGCTCTCACGTCAAAAGGCTCAACAAAGACATCTCTTTGTCCAGAGCAAAAAGGTTTTCAATTCTAACATGCTGATCACCCCCCCACACATTCAACTAGCCCTTCATAAATGGTGCATGGTCTCAACAGAGAGGTTCTCCAACCCTCTTGATTTTGATGGTACCTACAACACCTATTTCAGCACAAACTGCCGAGACCAGGTCTTTGGGGCACACACAGACGCCCTCTCTGTGCGCTACACTGGCTTCTCCTTCTGCCATCCCCCACATGATGATGAAATAATGTTTAAACTCCTGCGCCACGCAGTGCACTCCTCCCTTCAAACCACAGAACCAGTTGCCACCTTCATGCTTTTGCCCCACTGGAGAGGCTTCAGCTGCAACGCCTACATGAGCTGGCTCAATCACTACCCAGGACATGCAAAGATCCTTGCCAAATTCCCTGCAAGAAAAATCCAATTCCAGGCACCACAACACTGGTTTGATACCATAGACAATCCTACCCCACCTTCCTATCCTATGCAACTCATCGTAGTGTGGAACCTCAATGCCAGAGTAGTGCTAGATAGAGCAAACAAAGACTGGCTCCAGCTCTTCCAGCAAGATGTAAAACAAGATGTACCAGAAGCTTTTTGGCTGCCCCTGGATCCTCCAAATCCTGCCACGCCACTGCGTACCCACCAACACCTTGTATCAAACACTTGGAAACAGAAATTCCAATCACTCCCCTCTGACACTCATAGCTGTTCACACAAGTGCCCCCAGGCAAGAGCAGCCCTCACCCCTGCCAACTATAAAAACACATTCACACCTAAAATCAAGGACTGGAGAGAAATCACCTACACAGATGGCAGTTTGAGGGACCTCTGGTGGGGCCCTTGCTAGCTTGCTAGTTAAGGGACCTTTCCTTAATGCACGCGGCCTGTGGCCTGCGTAGACTTTTTTCTTTCTTTTCTTTCTATAAGGATCTGGGAAAAACTGAAAAGAAAAAGAAAAACTACGTAGGCAGAGAAGACTCTCCCTACATCAATTAAGGAAAAGGAGACACATTGGCTCCAGAGATCTGTGAGTCCCCTCCACCACAAAGTTTTAAAACAAAAAGAGTTAATGGGGGTCAGGAGGGTTACTGGAAGCACTTGGCTCCAGAACCTGGCTGTGAGAATTGTTTTTGTTCTCCATTGCACGCCTAGTGGTAACAAGTTTATGAGCATACTTAACAGAATGGGCATGCAGGCTGCGAGCAACTTTCAAGACACGTTGTTGGTCAAGTCCCAGTTGTTTAAGCTGGTTCAAGGTATGCTCTCTATAGCAGGTCCCATCAACACGCAGAAGGATGGTATGCAGAGTAACAGCTTTAGCAGGGATAAGTCTGCAGAGGTCTGCGTGCTGCCGCTGTGCCGCCTCCAACTGGTGTCCAGGCCTTGTATCTTCACAGTACTTGATTTCAATCAAGTGTACATGGCGCTGATTGACATTTAATTGATGGGGTTGTCGCACGCGGTTAGAGCCACTGATCCTCTGTGTTGGGTGTCTGCTGCGTAACGCATAGTGTGAACTGGAGGAAGAAGGAGAAGAAGAAGTGGGTTTGGCTTGGTAAGGAGTAATCAGTATAGCATCTGGACGGCTAGATTTGAGTCTAGATCTCTTGGGAAAATTACGTGGAAAGAGGTAAGGGGGGATAATTCTATTAGATGCATGTGCAGGAATTTGGAGGTTGTGCTGCGCCAACCTATCATCATTTCCTATGTCTGTGTTAACTAAACCTGCTCCCCAAGGGCTTTTGCTAAGAGCTTTGGTTATCATCCTTCCTGCAATATTGTGGCGTTCAGTTTTTATGCTGGCAATGATTTGATTCTGGCAGCCTGAGAGCATGTGGAGAGCGCTGTCTAATTGGTGACAGCCAGGGAGGGGGCATGAAGGATCAGTGGACCTCTTGAAGAGTACTGCATGTTTTTGGTTATAGAGGGTGCCTGTGCGATATTGAAGGATGGTGCGCTTCACAGGAAAGGAAATACTAGACATGTTCTTGAAGGCATTGCTGATATTCTTGTCAACGTGAGGTAATAGGCTCTGGTAGTAGGAGTAGTAACCTGTTTTGGGGTTGGCGTACCCAAGTCTGTGTTTTGTGTGCATGTGAAACTTGAGCATTTTGAAGATTGGGGAGGTAGGTGAGCTTGGGAGCAGGTGGGGGGTCTGTAGATGTGCCCGTAGCATGTTCTCTTTTTTCCTCCTTGGCTAACCAAAATAAATGAGAAAACGGGTTCCCGCCGGGACCTGCGCTGGGAATCCCAGTATCAGCCATGCTATTATTGGCTTGTTTTGCCTGATAATTTGCAATAGCATCTGCACATTTATTACCGGCAATACCAGCATGTGATTTTACTTTGTATACACAAATATTGGTTTGTGAGTTGCTAATGAGGGTAGCTATGGTTTTTAGTACATCCCCTTGAATGTGCTGTTTGTGTTTCTCAGGATAAATAATTTGCTTACGTATTTGATGAAGAGAGGTGAGACTGTCTGAAGCAATGTGTGAGTAAGAGTGTGTGATGGCAGCAGCAATCGCTGCCAGTTCAGCTCGGCAAATGGTGTTGGTAATTCCAGCACCGTGAGGCTCAACAAATTTTATGTTATTTGTGAGAGGGCAGTAAAAACCTGCTCCAATTTCTTGTTTGCCATTTTTGGTATGACAGCTGCCATCAGTGTACGCCCATGTCCTCCAGTCTGGGACTTTTAGAGCAAGGGTGGGATTGGATTGGCTAGGCACAGAGACTACCCCATAATTGTTTATGAGTAGGCTGCTTGTATTTTTGGTAACTTGCTGCTTGTCAGAACGGAGGCGCTTACAATTCTCGAATCCAGGCATGACAGCATGCATGGAATCGAGAGTGGCATGGCTGCTGACACTGCGCAGTTTCCACCAGACCTTTGTATGTCTATCTATATCACTAGCCAAGCTCCGTAGCCAAGCTGAGTTATGGTTGTTTAGATGGACCCTTGCAGCAGTGTTCCAAACCGCAATAATTTGTATGTCCCAGGTGTGCTGAGGAAGAGGTATTTCTTGGTTGGGGCATGATTGGGGGGCGTCATAAGTAAGGTTAGTACGCGGGATGGTACCAAGTTCACAGCAGAGATGTGGATAAGCAGTGATGAGTTTGGAGTAGGGGTTGGTTATCATTTGTTTTCCCCAGACAGGGAGGAACATAAAAGTAGCAGTGGCCTCTGTGTTGAGAATGGCTGAGTAGATAGCATGACGCAGGGACTGGGTCATAGCACCCTCTTCATAAACGGGATGGCAGACAGAAAAACCTGAGAACCTAGATGAGAAGGAGTTATGGTAGACACCAAAAATAATGTCTCGGGGGTCAGCGCTCCAGTAGTGCTGGTATTGAGGGTTATGGTCCAGCGGGGAGGCCATTTTTCCTTGAGTTACCAGGGCCCAATGCTGGAGGGCAGTATGGATGTGAATTGGCAGGGCCCGCGAGAAGGAGTCTTTAATCTTTGTGCTAGTGTACTTGTTTTCTAGCATAGTCTTGCGAGCAAGGAGCCCCTGCAGCTCAGAAGCAAAGCTAATGGGAGCAGGTGTTTTGGCTTCGTGCAAGCCCGCAAGCTTGGCCTTGTAGAAAGCCTTGTAAAGAATTTGAAAACGGTTAGGGGTAATCATCCCAACACATTTACCTTGTGTGTTATAAATGCAGGCCTTGTGTGATTTGTAGATTGTTGGGAGGATAAGGGGAGGTGGAGCACTAGGGTTGGGGCTGTGTGGTTCATTGTCTAGTGATGTTTGATCAGGGATTTGTTTAACTGTGTATTTGACAAGGTCAATGTCATGCAGCCAGAATTCACTGCAACCAGTAGGTTTGATGTCTACTTGTGGGTTGGTGGGGTGTATGTCAAAGGTAACTTTATTTCGCAGTATTGTGTCAAGCTTCTGTTCCCAAGTATTAATTGTATCAAGTTTTCCAAAGCCTTGCCTCTCAAGGTTGGAAAGAGCAGAGTCTGCTGTGGGTTGGGAAAGATCAGGTTCGCTCTGCCTAGTTTCAAATTCAAGCAAACGCTGCCGGAATTCAGGCCAGATCTCTTTAAATTCCTCAGGCTCCCAGGAGGGCATCCAGGTGACCCTTATGAGCTCTTCTCTAGACTGGCACGCTCTGTCAATTTTTTGCGCATTGTTTAGGCCTACACAGGCAGGACATGACCATGTGTCAGCTGCATCAATCTCTTGTCTTTGCCCATCAGTGTAGCAACCAAGTTCTTTCATGCATTTCCAGTGGTACGTGCGTTGGCAGACATCACAAATATACATATCATTGTACGGAGGTTTAGAGTTAATAGATTCATAACCTTCATGGAAATTGCAAATTTGGCAGCAAGCACACTTAATATCAGTGCGAGCAACAGGTAAGGTAGTCGAAGGCTGAAAGCCAGCTTTTTGGAATAAAGGCAGGGCCCACTTCTCAATAATCATTGGGGCAAAATGGGTGTGGTATTGCACTTGGTTGTGAATGAGGGTCCTCCTTCCGTCTTTTTTATGAACTGTGCAGTTTCTCCAACCATCTATATGGGTTATGTCAATATCATGGTTATATATGATATTGATGGCATGGCTGGCTGATTTTGCTTTTATAGGCTTTTTTTACCGAGTTTTTCTTGTAATTCCAGACCTCAGAGGCTTGGCATGGCGAGCTGAGGGGGTTGATGGCAGGAGGGATTAGCTCTGTCTCTACGTGAAGTAATTTTTTCTTCTTGTTTTTGTGGTTATTGATTTGTGTATCTAGGCTGTTTGGAGTGTTTGGATAGGTAGGAGGGCTTTGAGTGTTGCCTGTCTGGCCAGTATCTGCCACGCACGGGGAATTTGGCTGTGTTGGGACATAATTAGCAGTGCTTTGGCTGGCATTTGCTCTTTGGTGATTCTGTCTAATGGGTTGAGACATGGGCGTGGAGGTGTGTTTCATTGTTGAGCGTGTGCGCTTGCTGGGTGGCCCTTCTGTAGGTGAATCCTGTTGAATGGGCGCCGTTACGTTAGGGTTAGCGGTATTTTGTGTTGAGGGGTGAATTACTTGTGAAGGAGAAGTTAGCCTACAATTGGAATTCTGGGTAAAGAAGTTGTGAGTGTGCTGAGTCAAGACAAGAAGCATGTTCTCTCTTCTGCAATTGCTTTGAGGTGTGTGAGCTGCGCAGAAAATACATAGATCTTTTCATTGCTCTTTCCAAGCCATCGCAAAAGTTTTGCCCTGATGTTGAGAGCAACACTTTCCTAAATCAGGGCTCATACAGCTGTATGTAGGTGTTGCATGCAAGTCTGTCAGAATAGGTTCCAATCTGTGATGCTTTCACTAGATGGTCTATTATCCCATTATTATCCCTGTACTACTTCATAATTTGTCATCTGATGTTAACATGCACTTTTCAGAGGGTTCAGGGGGCTAGGATGTATTGTCAAATACCTTCAGCCCAATATGGTACTTCAGGATACTTGTGCAAGACTGTGTACCTTTTTGCTTGCATGTAGACAAATCCAAATCATGAATCAAACCTAAGTGTTTTCTAGTCAAGTAAACAATCATGAATCAAGTTCTTCCGCCCCCTCCAGGATATACAAGACATATCATTATCAGAGCCGGTGCAAGGCACACCAGTTTATTGGATAACTACTTGCAGTTCAATCTGGGGTAAAATTGCAACCATACAAGACACAAACTAGCGCGCACAACTTAAAACCGGTTAACCTTTTACCCTACTTCTACATGAACAAGCTTCGAGAAGGCCAGACATAAGTGTTAACAGGTTAGAAGTAAGAAGGGCCAAGAGGCTAAGCAAGGTGCCCTATTTCAGCATCTTAAATGCTGAACACCAGGGCCAGCAGACCAAGCAACACACTCAGGCTCAGGCTCACAGTGGAGGCACCAGCGCCGTTTCCATCGCCTGCAAATGTTTTACAGAAGGGGCACCATTTGAGAGGCTGCTGTGACCGGTGACAATCAAGGGCATGGAATACATCATGAGTAAAACAATTTGTATCAGTCAACTGAGGTGCAAAGCATTTCATGGACCCACCGTCAGTAATATCTGCTTGCTGAACGTTGGTGGCAGTGAAGCCCAGGCTGCTTGTCAGGTCAGCGTTTGCCAGGTTCCTGGCGTTGGTGGCTGCAGTGCTGCGGGAGGTGCCATCAGGGTATGTGATCAAGTAGGTGGCGGTCACAACTCCATCTGGCACCTCCATGGACTCTAGGACAACCTGTGTACCCTCAGGGCTGTCTGCCAAAATGGCCTGGCGTGTGGTGGCAGTGAAGCTGTTGTACAAGGGGCTGCCCACGGTTGCTGCGAGCAGGACATCATGAGGATGGTAGAAGATGATCAAGAAGATGATGTACGGCTTGGGGGGAGCTGAAAAGAAGATATTTTTCAATAATTCTTAAATTTAAAGCGCGGCAAAAGGAATCCTCTTGGAAATGATTTCAGGACCTTGGAAGTAATATGCAAATGCAAGGCCTGAGCCAAATCCTTGCACAGGACAAATAAAACAAATCTCCGTACCTAGGTTGCTTGATGTGGTAGGGCTCTGGGGTGCCAAGCGGATCTGAAAGCGACGTTGGGTGCTGCTCAGCTGCGCTGTATCATCATTATCAGAGCCTGATCCGGAGTCACCACCTACAGGCAAAGAAAAGATTACATAAAGCACTTGTTTCCTCCTTGACTCTACAAAGAAAATTATCTTGGATTCAAAAGTATCAACAGGATTTCTCAGCTCCATTTCAATTAATTAATTCACTAATTGTATATATTGTATTGTTCCTTACCTGAGCTGCCAGGCACAACGGAATCCCTTGTCTCAGGCATCATTGGTACAGAATCAATGAAATACAGAGCACGGTTGTCAAGGGACCTGCGAGATCGGAACAAAATGTTAATTGTGTATCTGATCTTTTCTTTTACTTCTGAGCTGTAGAGCCAAAATGAACTGTCCTGAACTTGACAAGGGGCATTTTGTTTGACCACATTGCATCACCACTCACTCATCATACCATTTACGGGATAAGAAGCAAGAAAGGCTAAATCACAATAGAAAGCACAGAAACTGTGTTTCAGCTCCAATGGCATGCTGACCTGAAGACACCCTCCACGCGCGCCATTTGGATCGCCACAGGGCGCTTCTTGTAGAAGGCACTGGTCTGCAGAGTTACAGATGTGACGTCCTTATCTGTGCCGAAGGTGACCTTCACTTCCACATCGGGGTCGCTGCATGCAACCATTAAATAGAGACATGTAACCAGTTCAGAAAGTGTCCAATGATCTGAGTTTTAAATAATAACACCAATATGTTCAAATGAAAGGAATTTCTACTCCATTCTTGTCATGCTACATGAACACTCACTTTGTCTGGTAGGTGTCTTCAGGGTAGCTGATGGTTGTGTCAATGAAGAACGCCTTAAGGATCTGTGCAAACAAGCAATTGGTTTAAACGCGGGCTTGTAATGCAGCTATGAGAGAAACTCAACGAAGCAATGCAACAAACAAATTAAGATAGAAGAAAGTATCAATTTTCTGCGTAAAAAACCAAGAAGTTACTCACTTGCTCAACAGTATTTGTATCTTCAGAGAACTTTTGAACAGCATCAGAGTCGTCGGGGCGGATCATCCTGGCAAGACGCTCAAAGGCAGCATTAGAGGGCACCAGAATGCTACTTCCAGGATATCTGTCTGATGACAACCACTCCTACATAAGGTGAATGTTGAAGTTGCATCGTGTTAGACTGGAAGAGGCAACATGAGTCGTATGCACAACTCTACAACTCTGACAAATTGCTACTCATTACCAAAAATTGTAAAGCATGAGGGGACACCCACCCTTTTGTCGATCCTGTTCAACAGTGCTTCAGGCCTAGCGCCCATGAAGGTGTCATACTCATTTCCAGTCAAGTCATTAGCTGTGCCCAAGATGAGGTCCGTCTCTGCAAGCACGAAGGACATGGATGTGAAAAGCCAAGAAGTTTTGATGGCCGGGCTCCAAGCAGAGAATATATTAATTAATTATAATAGGACCTATTCTGCCAGATTACGTCGCAGAAAACTCACCAGACAGGTCTTCGTAGGCACGGAAATCGTTAAGGAGGGTTTGTGAGATAAGAGTATTGTCTGCAAAGATGAGTCTGCCCTCTGCTGCGTTCTCCATAGGGAGGCCAGCACTTGTTCCCTTGGTATAACCTTCCACTCCGTCGCCATTTGTGAATTCAACAGTCTTGATGCGGCAATTCTCCCTGAAGGTCACTGTCATAGCATTTCCAGCCCTGGAAAATAAAGTAGGGAGAAGAGGGTTTTGCTCAGTGCTTTTCAATATTCACCAACTTGATTATATACCCCCAAGCAAAGCATGCAGCTGCTAACCTAAAAGTCACTCACTTGTTTGTCAGGGAGAATGGGCTGTTTTCGCAATTTGTGGTAGGCCACCCTGGGCGATTGTCACTGCCATCGTTCACATCGTCAATGATGTGCTCCATCAGCACCTACGTTGAGAATAATGGTTGTTATCAGATGCAGCAAAAAAAAATCTCTGCGCTCTGTTCATGCCTAACCTGTTTATTAGCACAGAAGTCACATAGCTCACCTTTTCTACCAGGGAAGGGTTTGAGAAAAAGATTTCTGGGTTGCGAGAAAGGGAGGGAATACCCACAGCCTGGAAGGCCTTGAGAAATGCCTCATCTGGAAAAAAGAAAGGTATTATTAGTATGCTCTGCTCAAAACAAGCCGTTGAGATTTGTGGATGCAGGTAGGTGCCATGCACCTGCACATGCACGTACCTGAAGGCGCGACAATGAGGCCCCTGAACCAAGCAGCGTCAATGCGGTCCTTGAGGTCAGGTACCATGTTGATGGCCCTCTCAAACAGTGAAAAGGATTTCCCCACTGGCCAGTTACAGTCCTTGGTGTAGGCTGCAAAGAAAGGAAAGGGATCCGGGATGTGAAATTAACAAGTGGGCAAAGCAAGCACCATGCAAGCAGCTAGGCCCAGGCTAAGCAAGAGAGCTAGATTGCCTGAAGCAAGAAAGTGGAACAAACAATCTACCTTTCAGGTTGATGTGTGTGTAGGGGATGATGACACCATCAATCGGAAGCATAGTGAGCTTTTGGGTGCTACTGTCATCATTCACAATGAAATCATACAAGTTCTTGCTGTCACGAAAGTCGACTGTGCCCTGGGACCGCTCATAGTCATTGCCCTGCAGAGTAATCCTATGCTTCCCGCCATTTGGCTTAATGTCAAAGGTAGACTGTGGAATGTCATCATCATCTTCATCCAGATCACTGCAAATAAAAGAAAACGAATGCTGGATGACATATCAGATCCTTAAAAGAGGTGTAATAACCTTTATTATAATAGTAATAAGAGACAGCATGCCTACCCACCAGATGGAGGTTGCGGTGACTGGCCAGTAATCATCGTTAGAAGAAGAAGTAGTGAGGTCAGAGCCTCTAAAGTCATTTAAAGTAAAACCATCAGTAAAGGCAACATTTCCAGAGACGTCGCTGCCACTGCTGTCCTTTCTGTCTCCAGTATGGTCCACCCAGTGGTATTGCATGACTTTGTTAACAATCTTCAACAGTGGGTAATACTGGTCAGCAGGTTTGCCTTTAGCGTCATTCAGCTGCTGTGGGGTAGCCTTCAAGACATCAAGCATGAACCTCTCAATAGCCTGCAGGAAAAAAAGGACAGTATGGTGTGGGCTGTTCATATAACTTTCATTCATTGTACTTGAGAGCAGCCTTCAAATTAAAAATGCAAAGGCTGCATGTATCAAACTATGCCCTTTTTTTGTTGGAGGCGACCAGCTATACTGCAACTGTTTTGCAGCTATCAAGGGTAGGAAACTACTCACCTGGTTTGTGGGAGCAAAGAAAACAGAGTTTTCTCCTTCTGCTGCATCATAGTCCTGAGCTTTTTTGTTGAAGAGCACATAGAAGTCATCATTGTCTTCCCCATCCCGAGGAAGGGCCTCCACAAGCTCAAGCTGCAGAAAGCGAGGACCAATTGTATGGTGTTTTAAGCTATTAATAGCATGATAAGGGGGTTATATGTACCTTCATGCAAAGAAGGTGGAGCAATGTCAGGGATGATCTGCTTTTTTGTGAGGCCAATGGTAGCAAATTTGAAAATCTTGTGGTGCTGCGCATGCTACAATGTTCGTAATGCTGCTTACCAGCTTTGTGAAGTCACACTCTGTCTTCCCATTCTTGTGGATCTTCTCGATGAGGTCCTTGATACTGCCATCTTCCTCAATTTTAGGGTTGGCTGCACTAGCGATTGTTGCTAGGCCTGCATTGAAGATTCATGCGAAAACATGACTGACGTGATCATGCATAAAAAGCGTTTATGAACAGGAGTGGTACATAAAACCATTGCTAGATGTACTTCTGCTGCATTTGAACAATGTGTGCAGATAAGTTGCACAGTGAAGGTGCTTGCTTCTATTGTATTATTAATTGATATATCATAAATTTGATGCATAGAAAAACCCAAAGTTGTGCTACATTTTATGTGTTAATAATGTGTCATATTTCTTGCTCAATCGTGCACAAGATACAAAATGCACAAATGAGCTGGTTCGATACTGCCGGCTGTAGTTTTGATGTCTGATGGCTTTCTTAAGAAAGAAGCTTCTTCAAGAGCTCCATAAGTACACAAGAGGAGAAACTGCAATAACGGTTAATTAATCATAATCCCCGTCCAAGTACCAGTGGAAGAAGGCTCCAAATAAGCTCAAAACATAATAGGGAATATATATATATATATATATATATATATATATATATATATATATATATATATATAGAGAGAGAGAGAGAGAGAGAGAGAGAGAGAGAGAACTATTTCGCAGTGCCCATTGGTTGCAACTGTGTTTACCTAGGTCAGGCCTGAGGGCCCTCCTATCCCCACCCAGTCCCAGAAAACGCGATAAAAGCAAGATCATGCCCAACATACAAACAACAAAATGTCAGGCGCTGACCATCGTGACGTCCTGATGGCATGTCGACAAATGCGAATCTCTGCCAGCTGGCACGACAAACACTCAGACTCACCGAGCAGTGCGATCAGGAGCGCCAGCGGGAGGGCCGCTGGTTTGCTCACCATTTGAAAGGGGATCCTGCGCAACGACGAGGATGGCAATAGTGGAGAGGAACTGAGTTTTGAGGCCCCTCTCGATATATCGCTGCAGCCGTAACCGAAACCGATATCGACCAGCTGGGAAGAACTAATGGATCGATGGCTTGCTGAGCAGTATCAGCGCTGTTATGTACAATTGCGCATGCTACTCCACCAAACAATTGGGGTTGGATGGACCATCGTGGTGCAGATTGACTTATGCAGGATACTCAGCGACACCTCGCAATTGCACGAGAATGCAGTGGTAATGCTGAACACTTCAAATTGTGGAAGGGGCTGGCAGCTCATGGGCGCCGCTTGAAGGCCATCACTCACCTGTGGGTCGAGGCCAAGCAGCTGCAAAAGCGCTGATCCTGTGAAGGAAGAAGGACAGGTGGGGTAAGGAAGCCCTGTGGTTCAGCCGAGTAGCTTTAATGCGGCTGCGGGGGTGAGATTTTGCGGGTCAGCCGGAAAGTGTCGATTTGTACAATTGTTGCAAGGTAGCCAGAGCACGCTGGATGTAAATCAAACTCACCAGAGTCTGATGGAAAATTGTTTTAATGGCAAAAAGAATCTCTTGGTAACTTTAAATGTCGGTTGGTTACAACAGTGAGGTCAGTTACATTAGGAGTAAAACTCTGCTCCAAATCGCAATCTGACTTTACAGGATGTCCTTCCAACATATTTATTTGTTTTATTTTCCATTTACGGCGACTCGCACGACAACCAGAAATGGTTGTCTCTCTGCATCGCAGGCCATGGTCATCAGGGGATAATCATAAGGATAATTGATAGGTCATTTGGTTACACTGGTTGACCGCTGCTACGGTAATTCATTCGCTGCACTTCGACTTTACACACACACACACACACACACACACACACACACACACACACACACACACACACACACACACACACACACACACACACACACACACACACACACACACACACACACACACACACACACACACACACACACACACAAGCACGCACGCACGCGCACACACACACACACACACACACACACACACACACACACACACACACACACACACACACACACACACACACACACACACACACACACACACACACACACACACACGCACGCACACACACACACACACACACACACACACACACACACACACACACACACAGACACACACACACACACACACACACACACACACACACACACACACACACACACACACACACACACACACACACACACACACACACATAAACACGCGCACGCACGCACATAAACACGCGCACGCACACAAACGCGCACACACACACACACACAAACAAACAAACAAACAAACAAACAAACAAACAAACAAACAAACAAACAAACAAACAAACACATGCACTTACAACACTTACAACACACACACACACACACATAAACGCACACACATGCATGTGTACACGTTCATGCAGACCTTACTGACACATGTGATTGTACAATCACATGCACGGATTGACCTGCCCTCCTTTCATCAGCAAGTCAGAGAATCAAGGTACTAAAGGCAGGCTACTTGCCCCTTTGGAGGGAGGGGGTTCCAGGTGAGTTTGCGTTTTCGAAGTTACGTGCCTCGTTCCAGTTAGTTTGATGTGATCGATAAAGGATATTAGCTAGCATTTATCATGCAAGGTTTTACTTGGCTGACCCCAAGAGGCTCGACCTTGATGAACAAGCTAAGGTGTAGCGTGGCATTCCGCTCACACTCGTCTCGCAGGTTGAGCAGACCTCCTCTCAGCAGCCAAGAATCAGGGCCAATAAGCAGGCAGGCAGATGATGGATGGGTACAGGTGTGTGCATGGGCGTTGGCAGATTTAATGCATCCAGTATGGTGCATACTGATGCAGAATTGAGAAGCAGCGTGGTAGAAAAGAAAAGATTTTTTTTTCTAGAAAATCTACGCAGGCAGTGAAAGCACTCCCCACATCAATTAAGGAAAAGAGGATACCTAGGGCCAAGGCACCGTGTATCCCCTCCACCGAGAGAAAGAAAAAATCAATGGGGATCAGGAGGGTTACTAGCGGTAGCCCGTGCCTGATCTTGGTGACGAGAGTTGAGAGGAGTCTTCTCAAGAGTGCGTCTGGTGCTAGAAAGTTTATAAGCGTACTGGACAGAATGAGCATGGAGGTTCAGAGCAAGCTTGATGGCTGTATGAGTATCAAGACCAAGCTCTTTAAGAGGCTCCAAAGTGTGAGGGGTGTAGATGACCCCGCCTACACCTAACAGGATGGTATGGACGGTGATTTGAACTGAGGCCCTTGAAAGATGGTGACATAGATCGCGGTGCTACTGCTTGCAATTGGAGGTCTCGAGCTGATTCTTGGGCCAGGTGTCTTCACAGTATTTGACCTCCACAAGATGGACGTGCCTCTGTTCTGGAGGGAGCTGACTAGGGTGACGAGCCTTGGAAGTAGGTAGAGTGGCTGTGGCTAGCGCTGAGTGCTCCCAGTTTCCCCGGCGCCCCCCTCTACTTCTCAATGGATACCGAGATTTGTTCCTTGGCACTCTTTTCATCGGAACAACTAATATTGCATCAGGGCAACTGAAAATGAGCTTTTGTTTGTCAGGGAAACGACGAGGGAAAATGTATTTGGGAAGAGTTCAATTTGTTGAGTGTTCAGGGATCTGGAGGTCCTGTAAAGCAAGACGATCTGCGCTGCCAATGTCCATGGAGGCAAGGCCTGCCCCAAAAGGGCCTTTGCTGATACCTTTAAGGAGGCTTCTGCTAGCAATATTGTGGCGCTCAGTTACCATATTTGACATGGTGGAATGTATATGTCCTGAAAGACTGTGAAGGGCACTGTCTGGCTCCCCACAAAGGGGGCATTGTAGACTGGTGGAAATTTTGAAGCATACTGCATGCTTTTTAGTGCTTGTCCATGTAGGAGTAGGGTAAAAGGTAAACCGGTTTTAAGTTGTGCGCGCTAGTTCGTGTCTTGTATGGTTGCAGTGTTACCCCAGATTGAACTGCAAGTAGGTTATCCAATAAAATGGTGTGCCTTGCACCAGCTCTGATAATGATATGTCTTATATATCCTGGAGGGGGCGGAAGAACTTGATTCATGATTGTTTACTTGACTAGAAAACACTTGGGTTTGATTCATGATTTGGATTTGTCTACATGCAAGCAAAAAGGTACACACAGTCTTGCACAAGTATCGTGAATTCGCTTCAAAGTACCATATTGGGTTAAGGGTCATGTTGACAATAAATCCTAGCCCCCTGAACCCTCTGTGCCGGGGGAAAAGTGCATGTTGAGATTAGATGACAAATCATGGACAAAGGGATAATAGGAAAGGGAAGGGAAGGGTTACAAGGTTTACAAGGATAAGGCCTTCAGTCAAGAAGTGCAAAGGGAAGGGTTACATAGGTGTGCCTGCCTGCGGGGGCAGCTTAGCTGAAGCTAAACGTGCCTGTAACCAAACCAGTCCAATCTAAAACAACATTAGCCAGAAGCTCAGTCACAGCATTTCAGGCATGCAGACACGAACTTGGCTAATCCTAGGACATCAGCCTGGTTAATGAAATCTCTAAGGGGTGATGCACTGCTTGGGGGTGCAGAGCTAAAAAGGTGCTGGAACTGAGTGCGCAGTTCTGTTAAATCCTGAGATGGGCAATCCAGGATAATATGCTCTTCGTCTTGTACAGTGTGCCAATCGCATTTGTTGCAAATTCTAAGCTCGTATGGGCACCTATTTCCATGCTGCCGTTGGGTTTCCACTCGAAGGTTGTGACCAAAAGTGCGTAAGCATGAAATACTGCAAAGTAATTCATGACGAATATCTTGTTGTAGGTAGAGAGGTAGCAGTGGCTTTTTGTTTCTCTTCCTTTCATCCCACCAGCCTGGTATAGAGCCCAATGGAATGCCAAAGTGTGTGTGGTACGTCCTCATGATTCTGCTGGAAGCATGGGCCTCTTGTGGAGTCAGACTGTCCAGACCTCTCCAATCATGGATAATATGCTCACGAAGAACACCCTCTGAGTCATTCATGTTAACCTTGGCTCTTGTACGTACAGCAGCAGCTAACTGTTGAGCATGAGGCACGTCATTCAAGGCTGTCAGAACCTGGTTCCATCAGTAAACAATGTATGGTAATGTAATTCCTGATTTGAGCTCAGAAGGTGGTGGTGAATTGTCTGTCCTGGTGTGAACAATGGGAACCTCATTTCTTACAGGAAGGAGGTGAAGTTAATTGGGTACAGTAAAGAGAGTAATCAGGATCTCACCTTTCTTCACCAAATACGTAAACAGCTTATTTATCCTGAGAAGCACAAACGACACATTCAAGGGGATGTCCTTAAAAATAACATTTACTTTTCATTAGCAACTCACAAACCAATATCTGTTTCTACAAATAAAAACCTCTTCCTGGCATTGCTGGTAACGAATGTGCAGATGCTGTTACAAAATATCAGACAAACCAAGCCAATAACAGTGTGGCTGATACTGGGATCCCTGGCACAGGAAAGAAAGAAAGAAAGAAAGAAAGAAAGAAAGAAAGAAAGACTACGCTTGCCAAGTCCGGCCGCGTGCATTAAGGAAAGGTCACCTGTCCTGAAAGGCAGGGCCCCACCACACTGACCAAAAGAAAGAGCAAGCACAGAAGACTACTCCAGCAAGTTGGCTCCCACCATGGGACCTACGACACGACTGTCAGGCAGGCCCTGTCCAGCAAGCTTAAGACCCACCCCTAAGCCCTGGCACAGGACCCGGCGGAAATCCATTTTCTCATTTATTTTGGTTGGCCAACCAAACAACCAACATGCCAAGGCCTCCCCTCCGACAAACAACAAATATCTGAAATCCAACCTCTCCACACATAGGTAATCAGGAAGAACTCTTTGTACCTTACCAATCTAGTCCAACCCTCAAGCTCAAAGTCCCTGACTGGAGAACATGGGCTTACACTGATGGTAGCTGTCAAATCCAGGATGGCAAACAAGAATTTGGAGCAGGCGTCTACTGCCCTCTCACTGACAGAAGAAGTTTTGTCGAGCCCAACGGTGCTGGAATTACCAACACCATATGTCGAGCTGAATTACCAGCAATTGCTGCTGCCATCACACACTCTTATTCACACATTGCTTCAGACAGTCTCACCTCTCTTCATCAAATACGTAAACAACCAATTTACTCTAAGAAGCACAAACAACAAATTCAAGGGGATGTCCTAAAAACCATATCTACCCTCATTAGCAACTCACAAACCAAGATTTGTTTCTACAAAGTAAAGTCTCATGCTGGCATTGCTGGTAACGAATGTGCAGATGCTATTGCAAAATATCAAGCAAGCCAAGCCAATTATAATGTGGCTGATACTGGGATCCCTAGCGCAGGCCCTGGCAGAAATCCATTTTCTCATATATTTTGGTTAGCCAAGGAGGGAAATAAAGAACACACTGCTTGCACATCCACAGCTCCTGCACCCAATCCTAAAATCACCTGGCTCTAGAACCAAATGGCTGTGGTAGGCACTCTTGTTTTCAATACCGCGGTGTGTGGAGACTAGTTTATGGGCATAATAAACAGAAAGGGCATGGAGTTTTAGAAACATGCCTTGTACATCCACACCCATGAAGCGCACCATCTTACAATATCACACTGGCACCCTCTATAACCAAAAGCATGCGGTTCGCTTCAAAAGGTCCACCAATTCATTATGCCCTCTCCCATCAATTAGACAGCGCAATCCACATGCTTTCAGGCTGCCAAAATTATATCATCTTTAGCATGAAAACTGAACGCCACAATGTTGCTGGGAAAATGATAATCAAAGCTCTTAGCAAAAGCCCTTGGGGAGCAGGCTTGGTTAACATGGACACAGGAAGTGGTGATAGGTTGGCGCAGCACAACCTTCAAATCCCTGCACATGCATCAAACAGAATTATACCCCCTTACCTCTTTCCAAGAAATTTTTCTAAGAGATCTAGACTCACCTCCAGCCGTCCTGATGCTATACTGATTACTCCCTATAAAGCCAAACCCATTCCTTCTTCTCCTTCTACCTCCTGCTCACACCATCATGCATTACGCAGCAGACACAACCCCACACAGAGGACCACAACAGCCAACCGCGTGAGGTAACCCCACCAACTGAATGTATACCAGCGGCATGTGTACTTGATTGAAATCAAGTATTGTGAAGACACGAGGCCTGGACAACAGTTGGAGGCGGCACAGCGGCAGCATGCAGATCTTTGTAAGAACATTAATGCAAAAGTTGTGACTCTCCACACCATCCTTTTGGGTGTTGGTGGGACCTGCTACACTGAGCACACCCTTAACAAGTTTAAACGATTGGGACTTGACCACCAACGCGCCAATAAACTTGCTCGCAAACTTCGTGCTCATTCTGTTATGTATGCCAACAAGCTTGTTACCACTAGGCGTGCTATTGAAAACAAAAATACTTGTCACAGCCAGGTTATGGGTGCTTCCAGTAACCCTCCAGATCCCCATTAGAATCTTCTTTTTGTAGCTCCGTGGTAGAGGGGGCTCATGGTTCTTCTGAGCCAACTTGGATTGAATGTGTCTCTCTTCCTTGATTGATGTAGGGAGATTTTCCTCTGCCTACATAGTTTTTCTATTTTTCTATTTTCTTGGTTAGCCAAGGAGGAAAAAAGAGAACATGCTGCCGGCACATCCACAGCTCCTGCACCCAGTCCTAAAATTACCTACCTTCCCAATCTTCAAAATGCTGTGAAGTGCTACATGCATACATATATATATATATACAAAACACAGACTTGGTTGAATTGGCCGGGACTCACTATTAGTATCAGCTCTAACTGTTAAGTCTTTCCTTAATGCATGCTAGCTGCTGTACAGCATTGATTAATACTTTATTTTTACCACATGTAGATAAGAAAATCAGCAATGCCTAAAGAAACATGCCCTGTGTATCCTCACCTATGAAGCGTACCATGCGGTGACCATCTTAAAAAATATTGCACAGGCACCCTCTATAATCAAAAATATGCGGTTTGCTTCAAAAGGTACACTAATCCATTATGCCCTGTCCCAGGCTGTCATCATTTAGACAACGCACTCCACACGCTTTCAGGCTGCCAAAATCATATCATCTCCAACATGAAAACCGGACGCCACATTGTTTCTGGAAGAATGATTGGAAGGGTGCATTAAAGCTCTTAGTAAAAGCCCTTGGGGAGCAGGCTTGGTTAACACAGACATAGGAAGTGATGATAGGTTGGCGCAGCACAATCTTTAAGCTCCTACACATGCATGGAACGTAACTGTACACCCTTACCTCTTTCCAAGTAATCTTCCTAATGGTTACAACAGTTACAATGGGATTTGATCTTCATCCGGGATTTGATCTTCAGCCAGGGTAATTTGGCTGCTCGGCCTGCTCAACTGCTCCAGCCACACAAAAAATATCCACTGGCATGGCATGATTTCGGAAAGAGAAAGAAAACCATGTAGGCAGTGAGAACACTCACTACATCAATTAAGGAAAAGGAGACACATTGGCTTAAAGAGCCGTGAGTCTCCCTCACCAGAGGGTAAGAGGGAAGCTAGTGTGGGTCAGGTGGGTTTCTGGAGGCATGCGGCCCCAGGGCACCAGAGTTATGTTGAGTGTTTTTGTTCTCAATGGCATGTCTGGTTGAGGTATGTTTGTGCTCATGTTGCACTGTGGGCATGGAGCTTTCGTGCAAGCTTGGTAGACCTTTGCGTGTCAATCCCTAGTTTTTTTATTGATCCAGGGTATGGGCAGTATAATTAGTCCCACCCACACCTAGAATGTCATGACGAGAGTCTGCTGCAACGAGAGTGTGCTGCAAGTTAGTTGAGTTAGTTGGACGGTTGATATTTATACCTGAGATTGAGCAGCTGTGGCTGTGTTTAGAGAAGATAAAACATTGATGCTGTGGCGTACCTGGTCATGGGATTTTAAGACACTGTTTTGGCTGCGTCACTTTCTCAGCCTGACAAGAAGGATAGTGTGGAGATTTATTTCAGCACCTTGGGGTTGTTTGCACAGTTCACTGAGTTGTTGCTGTGAGGCTTCTAGCTGGGCACCAGGCCTCGTATCATCACAGTATTTAATTTCTATTAAGTGGGTATGGCGGTCTTTGCACCCATGTGGCCCCCTTTCCTTAATTGATGTGGGGAGTGTTTTCACTGCCTACGTACTTTTTGTTTTGTTTTGTATTGTATGGCAGTTTTGGATATTTAATTTATGAAGTTGCCTGGCTGGAGTCGTGCTGCTTCTTACTTCTTCATTAAGACTCATACTGCGGAGTACCCAATGTGAGGGGGGAGTAGACGGTCTATTTGGCTTAGCAGGGCAAGGAGTGACAATGATAGCGTCAGGGCAGCTGGAGTTGCGTCTAGAAAAGAAAAGTCTGCGCAGGCCTGAGGCCGCGTGCATTATGGGAAGGATTAAGGGGAAGCATTAAGGAAAGGCTCCCTGACTAGCAAGCTAGAAATGGTCTCACCAAAGGGCCCTCAAACCTAAACTGAACACAGCTAGCCTAGGTGAGAGCCAAAAACAGAGCTAATGGGGATCTGGAGGGTTGTCCGCCATGCTCCTGGACGTCCGGACTCTCCTTCTCCTGCTCTCCACTGCCACGCGCCCAGCAACCCCACTCCTAGAAGTCCCCTGAAAATGTAGTGCATGCCTTGCGTTAATGATAGTTGTTAATCTTTGGATAGCATGGCAACTTAACTTGGATGCTAGTGACTTAGCCTTTTGCCTGGTTAAACCCAAGTTGATAAGAGGTTTGATGGTGTAGTCATTATAGATAGTGTCTGCAACACAAACTAAGATGATGTGTAAGGTCACCTTGTTTTTCCTGTTTGGGTTTCTCAAGCTGCAAGTTTTGAGCCTGGTTCTAGTGTTGGTATGCTGGGCAGTTGCAGCTTCTAGAGTGGGAACCCTACTGGAGTCCCCCCCCCTTTTAAGGAGGGTTTAGACCTCCTTAAATGAGATAAGGACCCCCGTTAATTTCCCTAACGGACCCTCCTTAAATACCTCCTTATTTTCTGCAAGGCATTTTAAGGACCTCCTTATTTTCTGCAGGCCTCCATATTGACCTCCTTATTTTTTGGTAAGTCTCCTTATTTTTCTGCAGGCCTCCTTATTGACCTCCTTATTTTTTGGTAAGCCTCCTTATTTTTCTACAGGCCTCCTTTTTGACCTCCTTATTTTTAAGTAAGCCTCCTTATTTTTCTGCAGGCCTCCTTATTGACGTCCTTATTTCTTTGGAAGCCTCCTTTTTTTTTGCAGGCCTCCCTAATGACCTCCTTATCTTTTGTAAGCCTCCTTATTTTTCTGCAACCCTCCTTAATGACCTCCTTATTGTTAAGGAGGTCTGGAGGCTCCTTCTTTTTATACATATATAATGTGCTTATCAATCTAGGAACCTAGGCGTCTTGAAGGCCTCCCATTGTTAACAACTATGTCAGGTCAACCACCTCAAAATTGATATTCAAGTTTATGAACGAAGGACAGATTTGCAGCTGGAAGGTAACCAAACCAAAACTATAGAGCAGGTAAACAATACCTGCATACAAATTGTCATGCAAACCCAAGAAAGAGGGAGGAGAAAGGGTAAACAGAAAAGGGAACAATTGTATCACATAAATCAGCAAAACCTTGGAGTATTTTCTCCTGCACATTAAAAACCTGCATCGCTCTTCGATGCTGACCCATCCTCTTAACAAACATGATATGCCGCAGCCCACTAATTCAAAAAGCAGTGTCAAGGCAAGCCCTTACACCATTTAACAGACATCTTGTTGAGGCACACAAAACCTTGAAAGAAGGTTGCTTTAGGTTGTTGGCCATGCAGCGAGGTGATACCTAGCAGTCAGCGCAAATGCCAGAAAGCAGTGCAAAGGCTGCAACCAAATCAAGGGCTCCAATGAGTTCTACAGAGCTAACAATTAGCAGGCCTCACATTCATTTTTGCGCATCTTCTGGGTCTGCCCAATTCACTTGAAACGCAAATCTTGACATTCTTGTACGCGGAACTTCTTCCCATCCCTCTGCCTCCCTGCCCCCCCTTGCCTCCCCGTGGCCCTCTTCCCCAAACCTTGGTATCCCCAGCCACAGCCACCTTCATCTTCAGCGAGAGCTTGCACTCCCGCTCTGCTGCGTGTGTGTGTGTGTGTGTGTGTGTGTGTGTGTGTGTGTGTGTGTGTGTGTGTGTGTGTGTGTCAAACCACTCAATTGAGAATTGCATCGGTAAAGTAAAGAGTCAGCACTGGGAGCTTACAGAAGTCAATTTCCTCATGTCTGAAGTGCAAACCTGCCAATTCCTAGGCAAACTTTTGCATCACCCCACTACACCACAAGAACACACCTGTTGCTATATCCCCTTTTGTGGTGCCAAGGTCCACCAAGCCATGCTCTTCATTTCAATGCTCTCCTGCACATGGAAATGATAGTCACTCATGGGCGAGGGAGGAACGCACAGAAGCATGCAAATCTAAATGTAAGCATCCAATAGCATTTCAGTAAATTGAAAGTTTAGAACAGCTTGAAGAGCCAATTACAACTTTCCCAGTTTGGCCAAAAACGAAAAAAAGTTTAAACACACGCCACCTGCTTTCCGCACCTGCTTTGGCCCGTCCAGTGGTGGCCTCTACCTCTTGGTGCAGCCTCTGTCCCTACACACATAACAGGAACATGCGAGCTGCATAATCCCAGTGGCAGAATCCAGAGCATCTAACACGAAAGAAAACTTAGTTTTCTTTTAATGTCATGATGCATTCATGATACAATTATGCATGGACTCGCTCACAACCAAGAATAATTTGCATGTGTCTTCTGCTCCTTCCAAGTGGATGATAGCAGGCACTTGCGTTGAGGAGTGAAAATTGCAAGCAGAGAAAACAAGGCTGTGAGCTCTACTGGATAAACTGGACACAATGAAGTGTGGTGCGCACTGTGTCCCCAAGTGAGTTTGGCACATAACACTCAATTATGATGGAAAAATTCACCTTGCTGCCGCCAAATAAGCCAAAAATCACGATGTGCGCACTTATGATGAGTGCCAACAAGGTAAAGAATCTGCTTGAAGATTTCCAGAACTTGACAGGCAGACATGCAGCAGGCAGATGAGATCCTGCTTTTGATACACGCTGTGCATTAAGGCTTGCACCAGCTTATTCCAATTCTGTGGAACGTGCATTACCAATACAAGTTGCGCGCATTTGTGTGTGTGAATGTGTGTTTGTGTGTGCCCATATGCACACACGCCAATGTGCGCACATGCATGCTTGTTGCATTGCATGAAGGAGAAGGCAAGCCAAAATGGGGGAACAGCTTGTGCATGCACAGTACATCTGCATTAGAAGCACCAGATGCATGAGGCACTCACCATCCATACCCTCCCCATACATGGCCTTCTTGCTGGATTCACACGTCTTTACCTGTGCCTGCATGCATGTTTGTTTGAATGTAAGCGTGTGTGCGTGTGTGTGTGTGCGCGTGTGTGTACATATTTGTGTGTGTGTGTGTGTGTGCGCGTGTGTGTATGTGTGCGCGTGAGTGTGTGTGAGCGTGTGTGTGTATGTGCGCGCGTGTGTGTGAGCGTGTGTGTGTATGTGCGCGCGTGTGTGTGTGAGCGTGTGTGTGTATGAGTTTGTGTGTGTGCGCGCGTGTGTGTGTGTGTGAGCGTGTGTGTGTGTGTGTGTGTGTGTGTGTGCGCGCGTGCATGTGTGCGTGTGTGTGTGCGTGCGTGTGTGTGTGTGTGCGTGCGCGCCTGCGTGTGTGAGCGCGCGCGCGCGCGCGCGCGCGTGTGTGTGTGTGTGTGTGTGTGTGTGTGTGTGTGTGTGTGTGTGTGTGTGTGTGTGTGTGTGTGTGTGTGTGTGTGTGTGTGTGTGTGCAAGCGTGTCTGTGTGCGCGTGTGTGTGCAAGCGTGTGTGTGTGTGCAAAGTGTGTGTGTATGTGTGTGTGTGAGTGCAAGTGTGTGTGTGTATGTGTGTGTGTGTGTGTGTGTGTGTGTGTGTGTGTGTGTGTGTGTGTGTGCGTGCGTGTGTGCGTGCGTGTGTGTGTGTGTGTGTGCGTGTGTGTGTGTGTGTGTTTGCGTGTTTTGTGTTTGTGTGTGTGTGTGTGTGTGTGTGTGTGTGTGTGTGTGTGTGTGTGTACGTGTCTCGCGACGCCAAGGGCGTTGACTCAAGGGTCGAGGCTGCAGCGCAGGTACGCACCTCAAGCCTATCCCCTCCACGAGTGCGTTTTCATCGGAAGGCATTGTTCAATGTCCCCGTCCCCGTTGTCGCTCAACATCCCCTGCGGCTTCGGAACCCTCCAAGGCCCACAGAGTTCTCTCCCACCCACTGCTGATGCATGCATTCAACCCGTATTGTACAACGGGTTGATCACGGGTTGACCGTCACGGTACAGGGGCGGCCCGATGGCGAGACGTTGACTGCCTTTGCAGCAAGCTCGGCAAGGCCATGGTAAATCATGGCACACAAATCTCGTGAAAATTCTTTTAAATAGCTTGTGCTGTGTGCTGAATTCTTTTCATAGGATAGCAACACGCAAGGTATGAGCTTGGAAACACACCCAGAACAATGCAGTTATGAATGAGCTTAAATGCCTGACATATGGCTCCAAGAAGGTTTGGAAAACCTTGGTACTTTGAATCTGTCTGGGAGCACATAGATACCCAAATACACAGGTTAAAACAGCTCAAGAGAGGAGGTTCGAAGAATAGAAGGATGGCAAATCATATGATACATTCACACAATCATATCCACAGGGCAACCAAGTGAACCGGATTTAAGGAGGTCGGGACCTCCTTAAAGTTTTTAAGGAGGTTGCCACACCTCCTTAAAATTCAAAAGTGAGGTCAACCTCCTTATTTTTTTAAGGACCTCCTTAAATTGCGCTAACCTCCTTAAATTTCGGGGTCCTCCAGTAGGGGATTCCGGAAAGGGGTTGGTATCAGGGCAGAATTAAAATCCAACAAGATGAATGTCCCTGTCTTGAGGAAGGATCTTAGTAGGATCAATGTGGACTTATCGGCCTGGGATAGAGCGCACAAAGATAGCATCAGGACGGCTTTGGTGCCGGGCAGGGGAGCCAATACCAATAGGGAAAACCCAGTCTGGAATAGCTCGTGAGATGTTTTCAGGGATTTGTATGCCCCAATCCAGGAGTCTCTAATTACGGCAGGTCTCCATACCAATAAGGGATGAGCCGAACCTGCCTTTACTAAGGGCTTCTACACAGAGGCTAAGGCCCACATGGTGCCTGTTGGTATGCATCCCGCTCATTGTTGGGTTTGGACGACGGACAATACGGTTAATACTGTCCATATCATCACAAAGCGGGCATCTTGCCTTGGTGGAAAACCTGTTGGACCTGATTGCATGCTTTTGTGTGTAAATTGTCCCTGTGCGGTATTTCATTACATTTATCTGCTGTTTAGGGGTAACTTTTGGATTTTACCAAAAGGAGTTATAAAAGGAGTTAAGTAGTTACTGACCTCTTTGTTAGCAAGTTGATTAGATTAGATTAGATTACACAGGGAGACCTTCAGCCAGACTGTTTGGCTGATCGGCCTGTGACTGGTCCTCGCCAGTCAACATAATGTCCATAAGCTCAGAAACGAACGAGAAAAGCTTGTTGTTGTGTTGCAAGAGGGAATCAGAAACATCCTGGACACTGGCGTGTTGTAAAAATGGTTGCTCCATTAAAGAATCACCAGAGAAGCAGTTGAACAGGTAAGCGTACTTTCTTCTCAAAGCACAAACATCTGCGTCTCTGCACACCAAAAGGGCATGAGCCTCATCTTGAATCTCATCACAAGAACAGCGATCACACAAAAGAGCGTTCCGAGTATCCCAAGCTGCTGTCTCCACCTTCAGTGTGTGTGCCCTAAGTCTGAAACGGCTAACGCTAACATTCCTCATGACATGTTGAGACAAATCAAAATGCACGTGCCTTGGTAAACGGGCAGGGGCACGCACATCATGATTGTGATCACAAGGCACTGCAAAAAGAGACTGGTAATTTGCCAGCTTACTATATATGTCCCGCAGGTTCAGTCCCTCAACATCTCTCCACACTGCCCACAACCTGTGTCTGAGGTCATCAGTAAACTCTTGAATTGGGATAGGAGCGCCCTGCCGCAGAGCTTGCACAAAGGAATCACAGCGCCGTAAGCCTTGAAAAGCATCTAAGGGTTACAAGGGTTACAAGGGAAAAAAGGCCTCAGTCAAGACGTTTGACTGCTAGCCTGTTCATAAATACACATGAGGTCATGAAGAAAAAAAGGAAGTTTGTTGTTATCCTGGTTTAGAAAAATATTGATATCCTGGGAATTCACATGGTGAATGGTGTCAAGACAGGGCATCCTGTGGGAGACATGAAGATGTGAAAAAAAGAAGTTGTGCTCAAAAAGTGAGGCATACTTCTGACGGAGAGAGCAGACCTGGGGATTGGAGCATCTGAACAACTCATGTTTTTCATCTTGTATGTCATCAGAATCACAGATATCACAGACCGGAGAAGTACTATTGGACCAAGTAGCCCGTTCAACTCGGAGAGCGTGTACCCGCAGCCTGAATCTGGCAGTGTTGCGAATGACATGATGGGGAAGATCCAAGTACATGTATTTAGGCATTGTATAAGGTGGGTGAATGGCATGTGCATTTCTGACAGGGAGAGCGCACCATTGATGGTAAGTCAGCCGCTTACTGTTGCTTACTCTTGGATCAGGGGCTGTGAATTGGTTCCAGTAGCCCAGGTGTCTAGATCTCAGGTCCACCACAAATTGACTGAGGTTCACAGGGTCACAAGCCATAATTTGACGTTTCATCAGATCCGAGTGAGCCAAACCATCCAGCGCAGATAAGAGGTGGGACGTCCAACAAGAATCAGTCATGGAGCTAAGGCTGATGTCAGCATGGAGAACCTTTTTGAGGAGGAGACTGTTGCACTTAGTAAGCGAGTTGTAGAAGCGCATAGTGGCACGAAACCAATTGAACTGAAAAGGTTCAATGCCACATTCTCGTAAAATGCTCCAAGATGGTGTTGTGGATTTCACTCCAAGAAGATTTCGCAAAACGCTCAGGATCCACTTCTGCAACAGGTTGCCCACTTCTGAAAAGCATCTAAAACTCGAGCAGTCCAGCAGGCTGGCTCACGCGATGCTATTACACATCTTGACAACATACCTAAACCAGTAAAACTGAAGTGGCTCATGACCACACTCCCTCAGGACATCCCAGTTTGTAGTGGTACGCTTAACACCCTGCGTACTCTTAAGATAATTCATGTGCCGCACTTGCAGATCACTTGCGAATTCCTTGCCCGCTTTAATGTATTCAGTGCCCCACACTTGGCCTGCATACATTCCAGCTGGAACCATATATGTCTTCCCAAGCCGCAGAGACACGTACGGCCTATTTGTCAGAAATTCTCATGAACAAATTGACGAACCCGAAAAGCAGACGCCATGAAGGGGCCAGCAACATGCTCAGAGGACTTGGCCATGCTCATGCACTTGTGAAACATCATGCCAAGATATTTGAAAGAGTCCTTGTGTGCCAGTGGCACCCCCCCAATAGGAAACACAGGCAAGTCTGACCCAGAGGAATTGAGGGATTTAGCAAGTTGACAGGAATAGAGGAATTGAGGAATTGAGGAATTTAGCAAGTTGACAGTTTGGGTTGTGAGCTTCTATGTTGGCAGAAGTGACTGGGGAAGTGGGTTGTATGGCATAGTTGAGCCTTTGCCAGCTATTGTAATGGTAGCCAGAGGTATCAGCAGAGCCAAGCTTGTGCTTTTTGTGCATGTGTACTTTAAGTTTGTCATTCAGGTTAGTGAGGTAGTGGATTGGGAGAGCGTGGGAGCGATGCAGGCCATCAGTTTGTCCGTGTGAGGTTTTCAATGAGAGCCAGTAAAAACTGTGGAAAGGGTCCCTGGCATCTGGAAGTGCAATGTCTGTTGTGTCTGTGAGGGCTGCGGTGCGAGCACAGGCGTCAGCCCTCTCATTGCCTATCATGCCAGAATGGGCTTTGACTTTGTAGAAATGGACAGGTTGTGGGGAGTGCTTGAATATGGTTGATGCTAGAGCATAAATGAGCTCTGCATGTAGGTGGTAAAGAAAAGAAAAGAAAAGTCTACGCAGGCCAAAGACCGCGTGCATTAAGGAAAGGTCCCTTAACTAGCAGGCTAGAAAGGGTCTCACCAAGGATCCCTCAAAACTACACTAGCTACAGCTAGCCTAGGAGAGGGAAGAAACAGAACTAATGAGGATCGGGCGGGTTGTCAGCAGTGCCCCGAAACACCCGGACTCTCCTTCTCCTGGTATCCAACTCCGCACGCCCAGTGACCCCCCCCCCTGAAGCCCCCTGTAAGCAAAGAGCATGTCTGGTGTTAATGATAGTGGTTAATCTTTGCAGGGCATGGCAGCTCAATTTGAAAGCTAGGGATTTAGCTTTATGCTTGGTTAGGCCTAAATTGACAAGAGGTTTGATTGTGTACTCATTGTAAATGGTGCCAGTCACACCAATGAGGATGATGTGTAGCGTCACTTTGTTGTTCCTGTTTGTATTCCTTGAGCTGCGGGTTTTAAGTCTGGTTATAGTGTGAGCATGTTGAGTTGCTGCAGTTCCCAGAGTAACGGAGGGGTTGGTGTCTGGACAGAATTTCAGTTCAACAAGGTGGATGTCTCTGTCTTGAGGAGGGATTTGAGAAGGATCAAGGTGAGCTTGTCTGCCTGAGAGAGAGCGCACAAAGAGAGCATCAGGGCGACTTTGGTGACGGGCAAAGGAGCCAGTACCATTAGTGAAAACCCAGTCTGGAATAGCTCGTGAGATGTTTTCTGGGACTTGTATCCCCTGATCTAGGAGTCTCTCATTACGGCAGGCATCCATACCAATAAGGGATGAGCCAAACCTGCCTTTACTAAGGGCTTTAACACAGAAGCTAAGGCCAACATGGTGCCTGTTGGTATGCATACCACTCATGGTCGTGTTTGAACATCTGAGGACAATATGATTAATACTATCCATGTCGTCACAGAGCGGACACCTTTCAGATGTGGAAGATATGTTGAATCTAATGGCATGCTTTTGTGTGTAGATTGTCCCTGTGCGGTATTTGATTACATTTATCTGTTGTTTGAGGGTAATCTTTGAATTTTTCCAGAAGGAGTTGCTGGTCTCTTTGTTAGCAAGTTGACAGTTCGGGTTGTGAGCTTGAATGTTGGCGGTTGTGACAGAGGAATTGGGTTGTATGGCATGGTTGAGCCTTTGCCAGCTATTGTAATGGTAACCAGTGGTATCCGCAAAGCCAAGCTTGTGCTTATTGTGCATGTGTACTTTTAAGTTTGTCGTTAAGGTAGTGGATTGGGGAAGCGTGGGAGCAGTGCCTGCCACTATTTTGTTTGTGTGAGTTCTTCAATGAGAGCCAGTAGTTATTGTGGAATGGGTCCTTGGCATCTGGAAGTGCAATGTCCGTGGTGTCCGTGAGTGCTGCAGTGCGTGCACAAGCGTCAGCCCCCTTGTTACCAATAATGCCAGAGTGGGCTTTGACTTTGTAGAAGTGGATAGGGTGTGGGGAGTGCTCTAGTATGGTTAATATAGCCTGAATGAGCTCTGCATGTAGGTGGTTCTTCATGCGCATTGGGTTAAGGGTTTGTTTAGAAATCTGGAGGAGGCAGGATGCATTATCAGAGGCAATGTCAATTTGCCCTTGTTGGAGTGCCACTAAAATGCCTGCAAGTTCTGCTCTGTTGATGGTGTTAGTAGGTCCATGACCATTGGGTTTTATGTGCAGCTGTAGGTGTTGGGAGGGTGGAGCAGTGTCCCTTCCCGGTTTGTAAATACCTGAACCAGAAAGTGGTGGGGAGTCATCATCTTTGCGTTCAATTATACTGCCATCTGTGTAGATGATTTCTCTCCAGTCTTTGATTTTAGGTGTAAACATCTTCTTGTATTCGGCAGGAAGGAAGGCTGCCCTTGCCTGAGGGCACTTGTGTGAACAGCTGTGAATGTCAGGGGGAAGTGATTGGAACTTCTTTTGCCAAGTGTTTGATGCTAGGTGTTGGTGGGTACGCAGTGGCGTGGCAGGATTTGGGAGATCCAGAGGTAGCCAGTGTGCTTCTGGAACATCTTGACTGAGGAGTTGGAACCAGTCTTTGTTTGTGCTATCCAGCGTTTCTCTGGCATTAGGACTCCAGACTACAATGACTTGCATAGGATAAGAAGGTAGGGTGGGGTCAGGTATGGTGCTGAGCCAGTGCTGGGGCGCCTGGAATTGGATGTTTCCGGCAGGGAATTTGGCAAGCACTTTTGCATGACCCGGGTAATGGTTAAGCCAACTCATGTAAGCGTTGCAGCTGAAGCCTCTCCAGTGGGGCAAAAGCAGGAAGGTGGCAACTGGCTCGGTGGTTTGGAGGGAGGAGTGTACTGCGTGGCGCAGGAGTCTGAACATAATTTCATCATCACGAGGGGGGTGGCAGAAGGAGAAGCCATTGTAGCGTACAGAGAGGGCGTCTGTGTGTGCCCCAAAGACCTGGTCACGGCAGCTTGTGCTGAAATAAGTGTTGAAATTACTGTCAAATTCAAGAGGGTTGGAGAACCTCTCTGTTGAGACCATGCACCATCTATGTAGGGCTAGTTGAATGTGTGGGGGGGTGATCAGCGTGTTAGAATTGTAGACCTTTTTACTCTTGGCAGAGAGATGTTTTTGTTGAGCCTTTTGACGTGAGAGCAGTCCCATAATTTCAGTTGCTGGGTCCTGGACAGGTGGCTGGATGGTGGCGTGGATGCCTGCATTTCTAGCTGCTTCATAAGCTTCAAGCAGGGTCTTGAGTCTGTCTACAGTCAGCATACCAACGCACTTGCCATGGGTATTGTAGATACAGGCACATTCGGAGGTGGTTACTTCCAGCATTCGTGCAGGTGCTGTATCCTCTTCAGATGGGTCATCTTGCTGGGTTTCTTTCATGAGGTCAACAGTTCTTATAATTATTTGACATTGCCATGTTGGCATGATATCTGTCTGGGGGTTGGTAGGTTGGAAGTCAAAGGTAACATTTTTGCGAATGGCGCAGCCGGTAGTTGAGAGCCATGGAGAGTCAGAAAGGCTCTGGGGATTGCCTTCAAAGCCTTGGTTGACAAGATTGTCCAGGTCTACCTTATCTCTCTGGGGGTCTACTGTGTGTTCCAGCCTCTCCTCCTCAAAGGCTTGGACATGGGCGTGTAGATCTGGATGTATTTGTAACTTCCTTGTTGAACATATCGGCAGCTTCCCATTTGGGAAGCCATTCCATATGGATCATTTCACAATCTTCAGAAAAGTTGATCCTTTCCGCTTTTTGGGAGTCTGACAGAGGGGCGCATGCAGGGCAGTCCCAGTGCTCATTTGGTTTGCTCAGTGCCCGGTCATTTTGGGAGCATGCTTCGACATCTATGAGGCAGCCCCAATGGTAAGTGCGGTAGCAGGTATCACAGGTGGGCATATCGTCGTAGCATTGAGATTCATGGGTGTGTTCTTTGCTCACAGGGCTCCAACAGAGTTGGCAGCACGGGTCTTCTTTATTCCTTCTAGGTACATGCTTTGAATAGGCTACTTTCAGTCCATCATTTTGGAAAAAGGGTAAGGCCCAATTTTCAATTGTTACAGGGTGCCATTGGAATTTTTATTGAGTTTGCTGCTTCTCTTGAGAGGATCTCTTGGATTTCCGTAAATGTTGCCAGCCCAATATTTTTAGGATGACATGGTCATAGCGGAAGATGGTGTTGCTAACTTGTTCTGCGCTCAGTTCAGCAGCCTTGTCCTGCTTATAGTTCCAGAGCCACTGGGCAACGTCAGTGCCTGGTGTGTTTGGAGGTAGGGGGCATGTGGTTTTAATGGGTTGTGTGTGGTATTCTAAGTACGTTGTCGGATCTCGGCTCCCTCTGGGCCTCCTGACCCCAATTTGTGGGGTCTGTGTGGGTTCCAGGGGCAGGGCCTGTGTGAGGGGTGTCAAAAGGGGTTGGGTGGGGTCTATGTCATATGCTTGTGCTTGTGGTCCTTCTACATGAGAGTTGTTTGTTTTGCGAGTGTGCCTGTCTTGGCACATGTGCGCCTCTGTATGTGGTTGACTGTTTGGGAACGGGCTGTCTTGGCTACTGGGGGGAGCATTTTCTACATCCATATCTTGAGCATCAAAGAGGGGGTTACAGTAAGTCATGGAGTCAGGATGTATGTGTGTGTTAGGGGCATGGCCCCCATTGACTGGGTTGCAGTTGGGGGGGGTTTGGGGAAGCATGTCCTGTGTAGAGCTTTGACCAGTTCCAGCCTGTTGGTGTATGTTCTGTTTTCATCAATTCTGCATATGTTGTGTTATTTATGCAGCGTGATTCAGGGGGTTTATTGGGTGGGCTATCTTGGCTCTGCATGATTGTGCTGATGAGGTCAGATGTCAGATTGTGAGTGTTGAGAGCATGGGAGAGCTTATTAAGGGCCACGATATGTCTGGTCCTGATTTTGCGGCCGAACAGGGATGTGAGTTTATTTCCGTCAATAATATGGGTAAGGTTGTCATTTAGGTGGTTCCTCAAGCTCTGCATGTAGGTGGTTCCTCAAGCTCTGCATGTAGGTGGTTCCTCATGCGCATCAGATTGAGGGTTTGTTTAGAAATCTGGGAGAGGCATGATGCACTATCAGAGGCAATGTCAATTTGCCCTTGTTGGAGTGCCACAAGGATACCTGCAAGTTCTGCTCTGTTGATGGTATTAGTAGGCCCATGATCATTGGGTTTTATGTGCAGCTGTAAGTGTTGGGAGTGTGGAGCAGTGTGTCCCTTCCCGGTTTGTAAACACCTGAACCAGAAAGTGGTGGGGAGTTACCATCTTTGTGTTGAATCACACTGCCATCTGTGTAGGTGATTTCTTTGCAGTCTTTAATTTAGGTGTGAACATCTCCTTGTAGTCGGCAGGGAGGAAGGCTGCCCTAGCCTGAGGGCACTTGTTTGAACAGCTGTGTGTCAGGGGGAAGTGATTGGGATTTCTTTTTTCATGTGTTTGATGCTAGGTGTTGGTGGGTATGCAGTGGCGTGGCAGGATTTGGAGTATCCAGAGGTAGCCAGTGTGCTTCTGGAACATCTTGACTGAGGAGTTGGAACCAGTCTTTGTTTGTGCTATCCAGCGTTTCTCTGGCATTAGGACTCCAGACAACAATATGTCGGATGGGATGAGAAGGTGGGGTAGGGTTGGATATTTTATCATATCAGTGTTGGGGTGTCTGGAATTGGATGTTTCCTGCAGGGAATTTGGCAAGCACTTTTGCAAGATCTGGGTAATGGTTAAGCCAACTCATGTAGGCATTGCAGCTGAAGCCTCTCTAGTGGGACAGAAGCATGAAGGTGGCAACTGGCTCGGTGGTTTGGAGGGAGGAGTGTACTGCGTGCCAGTGGCGCAGGATTCTGAGCATGATTTCATCGTCATGAGGGGGATGGCAGAAGGAGACGCCACTGTAGCGTACAGAGAGGGCGTCTGTGTGCGCCCCGAAGACCTGGTCACGGTTGCTTGTGCTGAAATAAGTATTAATGATATCGTCAAATTCAAGAGGGTTGAAGAACCTCTCTGTTGAGACCATGCACCATTTGTGTAGGGCTGATCGAATGCGGGGAGGTGTGATTAGCGTGTTAGAAGTGTGGACCTTTTTGCTCTGGGCAGAGAGATGTTTCTGTTGAGCCTTTTGACGTGAGAGCTGTCCCATAATTTCAGTTGCTGCATCTTTGACAGGGGGCTGGATGGTGGCGTGGATGCCTGCCTTTTTGGCTGCTTCATAAGCCTCAAGCAGGATCTTGAGTCTGCCGATAGTCAGCATACCAATGCATTTGCCATGGGCATTGTAGATACAGGCAAAAAGAAAAAGAAAAAAAAATCTACGTCGGCCACAGGCCGCGTACATTAAGGAAAGGTCCCTTAACTAGGAAGCTAGCAAGGGCCCCACCAGAGGTCCCTCAAAACTACACTAGCTACAGCCAGCCTAGGAGAGGGAAAGAGACAGAACTAATGAGGATCGGGTGGGTTGTCAGCAGTGCCCCGAGACGCCCGGACTCTCCTTCTCCTTGTAGCCACCTCCACGCGCCCAGCGACCCCCCCCCGAAGCCCCCTGTAAGCAAAGAGCATGTCTGGTGTTAACGATAGTGGTTAGTCTCTGCATGGCATGACAGCTCAGCTTGGAAGCTAGGGATTTTTCTTTGTGCTTGGATAGGCCCAAATTGACAAGAGGTTTGATCGTGTACTCATTGTAAATAGTGCCCGCCACGCCAATCAGGATGATGTGTAGAGTCACTTTGTTGTTCCTGTTTGTATTCCTTGAGCTGCGGGTTTTAAGTCTGGTTATAGTGTGAGCATGTTGAGTTGCTGCAGTTCCCAGAGTAACGGAGGGGTTGGTGTCTGGACAAATTTTCAGTTCAACGAGGTGAATGTCTCTGTCTTGAGGAGAGATCTTAGAAGGATCAAGGTGAGCTTGTCTGCCTGGGATAGATCTCACAAAGATAGCATCAGGGCGGCTCTGGTGCCGGGCAGAGGAGCCAGTACCATTAGGAAAAACCCAGTATAAAATGGCTCGTGAGATGTTTTCTGAGACTTGTATCCCCTGATCCAGGAGTCTCTCATTACGGCAGGCATCCATACCAAAAAGGGATGAGCCAAACCTGCCTTTGCTAAGGGCTTTAACACAGAAGCTAAGGCCAACATGGTGTCTATTGGTGTGCATTCCACTCATAGTTGGATTTGGACATCTGAGGACAACATGATTATTGCTTTCCATATCATCACACAGCGGGCATCTTCCATGGGTGGAAGACTTATTGAATCTAATGGCATGCTTTTGTGTGTAGACTGTCCATGTGCTGTATTGGCCTACATTTACCTGTTGTTAAAGAGTATTAGGAGTAGACCAGAAGGAGTTGCTGATTTCCTTGTTAGCAGTTGACAGGTTGGGTTGCAAGCTTCTATATTGGCAGTGGTGATTGGGGAAGTGGGTTGTATGGGATGGTTGAGCCTCTGCCAGCTACTGTAATGGTAGCCAGAGATATCAGCAGAGCCAAGCTTGTGCTTTTTGTGCATGTGCAATTTAAGTTTGTCGGTCAGGTTGCTGAGGTAGTGGGTTGGGAAAGCGTGGGAGCAGTGCAGGCTATCATTTTGTCCGTGTGAGGTCTTCAATGAGAGCCAGTAAAAATGTGGAATGGGTCCCAGGCATGTGGAGTTCAATGTCTGTGGTGGCTGTGAGAGCTGCAAACCGTGCGCATGCGTCAGCCCCCTCATTTCCAATGATGCCAGACTGGGCTTTGACTGTATAGAAATGAACTGATGAACGGCAGGGCGCAGAAGTGGACAACCTGTTGCAGAAGTGGATCCTGAACGTTTTGCGAAATCTTCTTGGAGTGAAATCCACAACACCATCTTGGAGCATTTTACGAGAATGTGGCATTGAACCTTTTCAGTTCAATTGGTTCCGTGCCACTATGCGCTTCTACAACTCGCTTACTAAGTGCAACAGTCTCCTCCTCAAAAAGGTTCTCCATGCTGACATCAGCCTTAGCTCCATGACTGATTCTTGTTGGACGTCCCACCTCCTATCTGCGCTGGATGGTTTGGCTCACTCGGATCTGATGAAACGTCAAATTATGGCTTGTGACCCTGTGAACCTCAGTCAATTTGTGGTGGACCTGAGATCTAGACACCTGGGCTATTGGAACCAATTCACAGCCCCTGATCCAAGAGTAAGCAACAGTAAGCGGCTGACTTACCATCAATGGTGCGCTCTCCCTGTCAGAAATGCACATGCCATTCACCCACCTTATACAATGCCTAAATACATGTACTTGGATCTTCCCCATCATGTCATTCGCAACACTGCCAGATTCAGGCTGCGGGTACACGCTCTCCGAGTTGAACGGGCTACTTGGTCCAATAGTACTTCTCCGGTCTGTGATATCTGTGATTCTGATGACATACAAGATGAAAAACATGTGTTGTTCAGATGCTCCAATCCCCAGGTCTGCTCTCTCCGTCAAAAGTATGCCTCACTTTTTGAGCACAACTTCTCTTTCCTACACCTCCACATCTCCCACAGGATGTCCTGTCTAGGCACCATTCACCATGTGAATTCCCAGGATATCAATACTTTTCTAAACCAGGATAACAACAAACTTCCTTTTTTTCTTCATGATCTCATGTGTATTTATGAACAGGCTAGCAGTCAAACGTCTTGACTGAGGCCTTTTTTTCCCTTGTAACCCTTGTAACCCTTGTATAGAAATGAACTGATTGCCGGGAGTGTTCTAGCAAATTTGATATAGCCTGGATGAGCTCCGCATGGAGGTGATTTCTCATCCGCGTAGGATTAAGGGTTTGTTTAGAAATCTGGGAGAGGCAGGATGCACTATCAGAGGCAATGTCAGTTTGCCCATGTTGGAGTGCCACAAGGATACCTGCAAGTTCTGCTCTGTTGATGGTATTAGTAGGCCCATGACCATTGGGTTTTATGTGTAGCTGTAAGTGTTGGGATGGTGGGGTAGTTTCCCTACCCGGTTTGTAGACGCCTGAGCCAGCAAGTGGTGGGGAGTCATCTTTGTGTTTAATCATACTGCCATCTGTGTAGGTGATTTCTTTCCAGTTTTTGATCTCAGGTGTGAACATCTTTTCGTAATTGGCAGGAAGGAAGGCTGCCCTTGCCCGAGGGCACATGTGTGAACAGCTGTGGGTGTCAGGGGGGAGTGTTTGGAATTTCTTTTTCCAAGTGTTTGATGCAAGGTGCTGGTGGCCCACCCGGGGTACGCAGTGGCGTGGCAGGATTAGGACGATCCAGGGGTAGCAGTGACCTTCTGATACATCTTGATTGAGGTGTTGAAACCAGTCTTTGTTTGCGCTATCTAGCATTACTCTGGCATTAAAATTCCACACGACAATGAGTTGCATAGGGTAGGAAGGTGGGGTAGGGTTGGATGTGGTATCAAACCAGTGTTATGGTTCCTGGAATTGGATGTTTTTGGTAGGAAATTTGGCAAGCACTTTTACAAGATCTGGGTAATGGTTGAGCCAACTCATGTAGGCATTGCAGCTGAAGCCTCTCCAGTGGGGCAGAAGCATGAAGGTGGCAACTGGACCTGTGGTTTGGAGGGAGGAGTGCACTGCGTGGCGCAGGAGCCTAAACATTATTTCATCATCATGAGGGGGATGGCAGAAGGAGAAGCCATTGTAGCGTATAGAGAGGACGTCTGTGTGTGCCCCAAAGACCTGGTCACGGCAGCTTGTGCTGGAATAAGTGTTGAAATTACCGTTAAATTCAAGGGGGTTGGAAAACCTCTCTGTTGAGACCATGCACCATTTGTGTAGGGCTGATCAAATCTGGGGAGGTGTGATTAGCGCATTAGAATTGTAGACCTTTTTGCTCTTGGCAGAGATATGTTTTTGTTGAGCCTTTTGACGAGAGAACAGTCCCATAATTTCAGTTGCTGAAACCTGAACAGGTGGCTGGATGGTGGCATGGATGCCTGCCCTTCTGGCTGCTTCAAAGGCTTCGAGCAGGGTCTTGAGTCTGTCTACAGTGAGCATGCCAACACACTTGCCATTGGCATTGCAAATACAAGCGCATTCAGAGGTGATAACTTCCGGCATTTGTGCTGGCATGGTGACCCCATCAGATGTTTCAGGTTGGAGGCTTTCCTTCATGAGATCAACACTTCTAATGATAATATCACATTGCCATGTTGGCACGATATCTGTCTGGGGGTTGGTAGGTTGGAAGTCAAAGGTGACATTTTTGCGAATGGCGCAGCCGGTAGTTGAGAATCATGGAGAGTCAGATAGGCTTTGAGGATTGCCTTCAAAGCCTTGGTTGACAAGATTGTCCAGGTCTACCTCATCATTCCGGGGGTCTACTGTGTGTTCCGGTCTTTCCTCCTCAAAGGCTTGGACATGGGCGTGTAAATCTGGATGCATTTGTAACTTCCTTGTTGAACATATCAGCAGCTTCCCATTTGGGATGCCATTCCATATGGATCATTTCACAATTTACAGAAGAGTTGATCCTTTCCGCTTTTTGGGAGTCTGACAGAGGGGCGCATGCAGGGCAGTCCCAGTGCTCATTTGGTTTGCTCAGTGCCCGGTCATTTTGGGAGCATGCTTCGACATCTATGAGGCAGCCCCAATGGTAAATGCGGTGGCAGGTATCACAGGTGGGCATATCGTCGTAGCATTGAATTTCATGGGTGTGCTCACAGGGCTCCAGCAGAGTTGGCAGCACGGGTCTTCTTTGATCCTTCTAGGTACCCTTCTAGGTACATGCTTTGAATAGGTCCAGAGTGTGTGGTGAACTATGCTCTGAAAATTCGCAACTGCTTTATCCTTGCCTCTGATCTTCCTGTTACCACTGTCTGCAACCGCTTTGTCCATGGTTTGCGTCCAGAGCTAAAGGGTCTATGTGCATACCCTGTATAAGGTGGCTTTTGGCAGATTTTGGATGATTGCATTGCACATGCCATTGCCCGGCTTAGGGACCATGCCATTCGAGATTAACCACTACCATTAACACTGGACACGCTCTTTGTTTTCACGGGGGCTTCGGGGGGGGTTTTGCTGGGCGCGCGGCGGCGGAGGACGGGAGAAGGAGAGTCCGGGCGTCCAGGAGCATGGAGAGCAACCCTGCAGATCCCCATTAGATCTGTTTCTGGCTCTCTCCTAGGCTGGCTGTGTCTAGTGTAGGTTTAGAGGGCCTTCTGGTGAGGCCTCTAGCTTTCCAGTTAGGGGACCTTCCCTTAATGCACGCGGCCTTTGGCCTGTGTAGACTTTTCTTTTAATTTCTTTTTCTTTAATTGTGAACCTTTTGGTAGATTCTTCCCACTTTGGATTTGCTCCCTTATTGACTTCCTCCAGGTGGGGAGGTAGTTGTTTTGACTGGAGTCTATGGGCAGGTTCGATTCCTGTTGCACTCTCAGTTAGAAGAAATATAGAAAATTCAAATTTGTTCCTTCAGCGCCCTGAGGGCATAGCCGATCAGCCAGATTCTCGGGCTGTAGGCCAACCCCCCTTGTAACCCTTGTAACCCTTATAGCCGTATCTGCCACTCAGCTCCTCCCACTTGAGTGAGTCCTTGTTGTATTTCCCTCATTGGGGCTTCCAGCATTCCTGCCCCTTTCTGCCAGCTAACAAGATCAGGCACGGGCTACTGCTTGTAACCCTCCTGATCCCCATTGACTTATTTCTTTTGTTTCTCTTGGTGAAGGGGATACACGGTGCCTCGGCCCTAGGTATCCACTTTTCCTTGATTGATGCGGGGAGTATTTTCACTGCATGCAGGAGGGTAAAAAAAAAGTAGTGGACACCATGTCAAAATTATGGGCGGGAGGCCCAAAAGGACCACCCACCCCCCTTCCCCACCAAATACTCCCCCCTCCCCAAGGAAAGGGTATTAATCTGCTCCTTTTTCAATTCCCCATCCATCTGCATACCCAGCGCAATGAAAAATTGAGTTGCAGCAGAGTTATAGGCCAAAAACTGAGCAGCGGACGCCCATGCATACCTGCCCTTCCAGGCACCCACAACAGGCTTGCAAGTCCACAAACTGCCCTCTTAACTTCACCAAGCAATTATACATCATACATTGCCACTACCTTACCGGAAGTTTGGAATGATTTGCTGCATGTTTGTCTCCACACCCCCTGCTGCCCACACCCTTGCGCGCGTGGCACTGACTCCCAGGCATGCACCCATAACTGACCCCCCCTTTCACCTGTGAACTCAGAAAGGGTGCCAATCGACAGTTCTTGACCTCAGGAATCCATTGGTATATTAAAACTTCGAGAAAGTGGCGCAGAAAAATTCTGGAGGGGGGGTCCCAAAAAGTCCGGACCCCCTCTAAGGACCCCCCCCTCCGATTGGACCCATACATATACCAATGGACGCCTCTCAGTCTCAGGATTCTGAATATATACCCTGGTGATCCGAAATGTTACGTGATCCAAATCACGAAGCCCTATCCCGAAAACTGCCTATAATTAGTATCAGCAGCATTTTTCGCCCAAAGCCATCACGAATAATATGGAGCACCAAAAATTTTCCCCGCGGGGCGTCACGAAAACTCTTCTTCTTCGAAACGAGCACCAGATGCCTTGAAACTCGCCATGCTTCTTCCTTAAAGTATAAGGATGGATTCCAAGAGGTTTCGGGAGGAGGTGGAGCCGGTGGAGGTTGCCCATCTGCTCTCCATGCAAGCAAGCAATTGCAGGCATCCCAAGCACTTGCTAAAACCAGCCCCTCCAAGCCCCCTCCCCTCAAGCATCATAAGCAGCAGGTACAGCTGCAACAGTCTCAGCTGCAGCAGCGCCAGGAGCGCCTGGAGCTGCAGCAAAAGCAGCTGCAGCGTTTGTACGTTTGTGCTTGCGCGTGCGTGTGTTTGTTTAAGTGCGCGCGTGTGTATGTTTGTGCGTGCGCGAGTGCGTGCGTGCATGTGTGTGTGTGTGAGTGTGAGTGCATATGCAGGTGCATGTGTGCTTGTGTGTATGCTCATGCATTAATGCATGCTGGTGGTCTGTGGTGGGTGTGGTATGGGAGCCTTCCGTAGAGCAGGATGGCTGACCAGGATGTCCGCCTGGGGGTTGGCTGACCTCATCACGTCCTGTATTCTGGTGTGTGCCAGTGAGTGCATATATGCAGGTGCATGTGTGCTTGTGTGTGTGTGCTCATGCAATATTGCATGCTGGTGGTCTGTGGTGGTCTGTGGTGGGTGTGAAAGCCATCCGTAGAGCAGGACGTCCGCCTGGGGGGTTGGGTGGCCAATTTGAGACGATTCCGGGGGGGGGGGGGACAGGGCTCACGACCTCATCACGACCAATTTGAGACGCTACAAACCAATCACGAATAATCAAAATCAAAAAATTTCCCAAAATCCGTCCCGAAATTCAAATATCACGTAACAATTTGGATCACCAGGGTAGTTTTTGTATGGAAAACCACATGAGTGCCAAGAGTTTAACTCGTTGGGGCCTCCTGCTGCATGCGTGCTTTTTCTTTTCTTTTCTTTTCTTTTCTTTCTGAGGTTGTTTTTCATTTCTTGTCCAGAGGATGTTTTTCATTTCTTACACGAGCGAACTAATGAGACTTATCGTGTCACCTCCGATCTCATGGATATTTTGTGTGTGGCTGGAACAGTTGAGCAGGCCGAGCAGCCAAACTACCTGGCTGAAGGTCAAATCCCATTGTAACCTTGTAACCTCTGTCCTGGAAGGAGATGGCTAGGGTGATGGACCTTAGAAGCAGGTGGAGTGCCTGTGGCTGGCGCTGAGTATTGCTATTACAACAAGTTTTTTAACACCCCTATTTACTTCCTTTCTTTACACTTGAGCCTGAGCAATTTCGCACTACAACTAATGGCTTTCTTGCAAGCCTCGTAAACAAACGTGTATATATTGTTCCAGTGTATACATTCTGTATACATTGTGTGTAATAACATTGGCAAACAGAGACGTGCCAAACCCCCTCATTTCGCTGCTTTGATTGGAAACGTGTGACTCTTTTGTTCCACCTGTTTGCCATGTCTTCTCTGCCTATTCCTGCACTGGTGAGACAAATCTTTTTTCTTTTTCGGTTTTATTCGCCCATTAGGCTGAGCAGCCAAACTTACTGGCTGAAGGCTAACTCCATTGTTAACCTTGTAAACCTTGTATTTACATGCTCCAGTGTGGTCTTTGAACAGAGAACGGGAGAAGGAGAGCCCGGGCGTCCAGGAGCATGGCTGACAACTCCCCTGACACCCATGAGCCCTGTCTCTGGCTTTCTCCTGGGCTAACGATGTCTACTTTTATCTTCAAGAGCCCTTTGGTATGACCCTTGCTAGCTTGCTGTATAGGGAGCCTTTCCTTCATACGAGCTACCTTTTTGGCTTGCTTAGTTTTTTCTTTTTTTTCCAGGTCATTGAAGGCAAAGTGCCACAACTTATCCCCACGCTCTGGATCAACCCTGCTGCAAGGCTCATTAAAAAAAAAGTTAAATGAAGGCGAATGAAATAAATATCCCGCCACGTCAAGCATCAGTGGAAACCCCATGCACAGCGCTCAGGGCAGACAACTAGCACAACTATACAGCCTTGGGACACTGCGGACACAGAAAATTGTAGAAGGCGTCTCGCATAAACAAGGGCCCCCCTGCTGCTGCAGAGTCGCCAGGCATCTTCCAACTCACCCACGTGCCACTTTGTATCTTCTTCAGGTCCTCACCTGCATGCAGCAAGGTGGAGGACATGCTCTCCACATGGACTCTTCTTGAGAGCAACCTTTTCCAACCGTGCAAAGTGGCATGGCCTTTTGATAATATCCAGACTTCTGCCCAGGCTTGCCAGACGTGATGGAAAGGCATTGTGGTATTGCCGCCAGAATAATGTCACGGTGCCAGTGCGGGCCAGTGCGGTGCAAAGATGAGGCTAGGCTTCGGCAATGACTTTGTAACGAATACAGCAGCCTCTATGTATTGAGCGGACTAAGGGTGTACAGCTTGCAAGAGCTTGGTTTAGGCATCCATCAGTGCAGAGCAATCATAATGTAAGAATAGAGCTAGCAAGGAGGAGCTGGGCACAGCGAAGCAGCAGCTGAAGAGCAGGGTGCATGAGCTGGAGGCCAGCAAGACAGAGTTGGGCACAGCAAAGCAGCAGCTGGAGAGCAGCAAAGATGAGCACACCTAAGATTCAAACATTTCTTCTGGAGGCAAAGCGATTGCCAGCCAAGAGCATCCTTTCATGGGCAAAGACGTTTGCTCCAAGCTGTGCGCATTGCTCCAGAGCTGGACAACTCCCCCAAATTGCTGGACATGCTCTTTCCCGGTTTTCTTTCTCAAATCCAACCATACCAACCATTAGTATTCCATAAAACATGCTCACCCAAAAATGATGAAAAACGCAGGACCCCAGATCACTCTCCTGCAGGGCTGTGCCACTACGGTAAACGGTTCGCTGTACGATTCACGGAACCGTTTAGACAGTCAGGACCGTGTTTTTCTGATTTGGGGACCGTCTAAACGATGAAATTCGGTTTGGTGGTCGATACGGTCTGAAGATCTTCACCTGAAGTTTGAAGTGTGGCTGAATTCATTATCTGACCCTGTGGCCCCCTCCCCCTGCTGCTGCCATCCTCCCTTTGCTGCTCTCCTTCCATGCTCTCCCTCCTGGCAGGTGCACAGCTGCTGCTGCTGCTGCTGCTGCTGCTCTCCTTCCAAATTGCGCAGCTGATTCCTCATGGGCATCTGCCTGGCATATAGGTCTCACCCATGCACTCTTCAAGCCCCTTATCTTGTTCTGGGTCTACCTAGAAAAGGCCTGTTGTACGGGGGGCCATCAGGCTCCCTGCGGATGGGATGCTGGAGCCCCCCAGGGCCTGCCTTGCCCCAAGGGAATTATGTGGCATTATAAAACATTTCTCACATATAATATAAATATATGTTAAGGAAAAGCAAGAAGCTTTTACTTGGGCTTGCAGCTGCAAGTCCTGCGAGCAGCGTGTGGCCCAGCAGAATCCAACGGTGGCAATCGACTGGTCGATTTATCGCCGTCCCTCCCTGGAACCTTGGTTATACGATTTTACCAAACCGAAACGTGTACCAAACCGTTTAGACGGTCCAAATCCTTAACTACGCCGTGGAGGCACAGCCTTGCTCTCCTGGCCTCAGATCACCCAAAAATGACCCACAGCTCCACCCCAGGACCATTTTTCACTCCCAGATTTTTGTGTCTGTGGCCATTATATACATTACTAACATCCTGCATATTCAGGAAAAGTGAAGAAGGAAGTCAAAAATTGATCTTTTTGGCACCCTTTCTGCTCGAAGGGAAAATTCTCCAAGGAAAATGGCTGAAGTTCTGTTTCTCACCAAACACCGGGTCTTTTAACCCCAATCCTTTTGCAATGACATTTTTTAGGACTTTCAATCACTACAAAAAGCCCAATTCGGGCCAGTGGGTGGTCGAGTATGGAGATTTGGTGGCCAAAAGTAGGGTGCACGCCATGGCTAACTAGACATATGGGCCAAAATCTTGGACTGTTAAACTCTAGTACAATAGAAAGAACTACATTTTGCAACCAAGCGTCGAAGACTTTTGCCCGAGAGCATTTCAATAACACCTGTTTTTTTGGGGGGAGTTGTCCAGCTCTTGCATTGCTCGGCAGAGAAGTATCAATGGAATCCCAGACCTCGAGTGACAGAAGGGGATCAAGAGCTCACAAAAAAGATCAACATACCTCCAGTGTAATGGGGATCAAGGATAAGAAAAGCACACTCCCCGGTTGCTTCATCAAAAGCTACGCCTGCAAGTTGATCGATCAAGCATTGGGAAACACACCAGAATTAGGTTTGGGTCGTACGTGACATGCGTATCTTAATGCATCGTAAAGAATTGTGTTTAAACATGTTCGGTAAAAAAATGGCTGTTTGTAGAGCGAGTGACGCAGAACTAAAATTCATTTTGTCATTTTTAAATATAATATTAGGCAAGGTCCATGTAATCTTGGTTTTTCTGTGTTTGATTAGCTTCAGGGATGGAGATGGCATGGTCTGCAAGATGTGCAGAGGGCCGCAGGACACCTGCTGAGGCTAAGCGCTGTCTGCAAGAAGCTCAAGGAGGGCTTTGACGTGGTGATCGTGTCAATCAGGAGCATGGGCCATGCAAGCTGAAGCGCAAAGGCTGTGGTGAGGTCAGGAGCCCCAACAACCTCTTGCAAATATGCAAGCAGCACAGTTCTTCGTGTAAGCGCCCTCGCAAGGAGAGGTAGCGATTCGCTTGGATAATGGTGAAGCAGGCTTTGCCGCCCTGTCAAGCGCCAGACGCAGTCATTCCCCCCACATGCCATCAGCTGGAAGCAGGATTCTGTCAATGAGGACTTGCTCTGCTGCATCATCACTTTTGAGTCCCCCTTCAAGAAGCTGAAAACAAATACCTGAGGGAGGCCACGTGAACAAAACAGCTATCGTGCGACTGTACATACAAGTGCTTTAGGGGGTTTACCTCCTAGAAACTCCTGTTTCCCACACTTTTCTGGGCAGCTCAAATGCGGGCAAGATCGATAGTTGAACAGCTACTGGAACAAAGTAGCTATTGTGTGACTGCACACAACTATGACTGTGTCATCAACCATCTTTCTGCTCCTTGTTTTCTTGCAAGAACTTGACCAATCAGTTCCTGGGGCGCAAAACTCACACCACACGCATTCAAAGATGAAATCTTAAATTCTGGGGTTCATTACATAATAACTAATACTGTGTAGGTCGTCCCAATGAATGGACCCTCCTGAGAAAAGCCAGGCACTAAATCCACCTCTGTGCATGCCCTGAGCACACAAAACATGTTGTCATGCCCCATGCCTTGAGGATTGCTGAAAAGTTGGAATGTGGAGGTGCTCTGTGCGGCTCCAAGGCCGTTTTGCACCCATTTTGACAAAGAAAGGTGTATTTTCAAACTTGCACCAAATGACCAGCGCTTCTGGACTTCAGCCGCTCTTTGGTCGCCTAACCATGCTGCAATGTCAGATTTTGCAGGGGGGAACTGGGGGAGCACTCATCGGATGAGTGTGGGCTCAGAAAGAAGGACCTCCACTAGCTTGGCCCTGCTGCAAGCTGCTGCCTTTAATTTGGCACAGAGTTGCAGGGTGATATGATGCTTCTATTGAAACTTGAATGCGCTGAAATTGGTGGCCTGGCTAAAAAGCAGCACACTGAAACGTTTGCTGGCTCACATATTTCACATCTTTCATTTTCAGCAAACATTTCAGTGTAATGGATTTCAACCAGGCCACCAGTTCAGCCCATTTAAGTTTTAAGAGAAGCACCAGAGCACCTCGCAGATCTGTGCCAAGTTGGGGGTGACAGTTTGCAGCAGGGACAAGCTGGCGGAGGTCCTTCTTTCCGCGCCCAATCCGTCTATATTTCAAGAATGGGTGTCCAACCACTCCTCTTGTCCACCCGCTGTACCTCATCCCACCATCTTTACACCTTTTTGAAGAGCAAAAAAACAGCTACCTAACGTAATGTTTGGCGCAGCCCCAGTCATGGGGCACGAGCCCCAGGGATTGTCGACTTCCGGTAAGTCCACACCTTCCCACCCCACGCCCTGGAACTCAGCATGCAGGCCGAGTATAGGATTTAATCGTGGGATTTAAATGGGATTTACGTGGGTGACTGGGCGGGCAATGTTATCGGGAACAAGTTTTATGTTTGGTAGCCAAGAAGAAGCTGACATGTCTTGGAACCCAGCCTGGCCATCCCACGCCCACGGAATGGCATCTGATGGAACAGGCTCACTCAGCACATTAATGCCCATGCATGACTGCTGAGTCCGGGGCCTGAGAGCGGCCTGGCTGACCAATTCCTGCGGATGACTCCAGCTCGCCGATGGTTCATCGGATTCCAATAAATTCAATTGCAACAAGTTTTGCAACTCAAGCTTGAACCATGGTGTGCTGTGCACAGCAAGAAGAGACGGGAAGCCTGGCGCTTGGCCGGTGCAACGAGGAGCATGATCCCTTACCCTTGTGCTTTGAAACATTGCGTACACATGTGTCTCTGGTGCATGGCCTGCTTTGGTTCAAGCCCAGGAGTCTGGGTGGACAATGGCTGAGCAGCTTATACAGCTTGCCCGCAGCAATTGCAACACGAAATGCACGTAGCTAACATCATGCAGAATGCACGCAGCAAGCATCTTGCAGGATCCATGCAGCAATCGTTATGCAGAATGCACACAGCAAGGCATTCAGCAACGTGCACAGCAATGCATGCAACCATGCACGCTGCAATGCACGTCGCAATGCACACAGTATTCATGCAGCATTGCACGCAATGCACACAGCTATGCAGGCAGCAATGCACGCTGCAATGCGCGCAGCGATGCACACAGTATCCATGCAGCATTGCACGCAATGCACACAGCTATGCAGGCAGCAATGCACGCAGCAATGCACGTAGCAATGCACACAGTATCCATGCAGCATTGCACGCAATGCACACAGCTATGCAGGCAGCAATGCATGCAGCAATGCGCACAGCATTGCACAAAGCAATGTAGGCAGCAATGCACGCAGCAATGCTGCGCTTGTGATGCACACACTTGCATGTGTATCATGCCATGCTCTTGTGCTGTGGGCATTGCGTCTCTTCAATGGAGTCATGACTGAAAGCTTTCAGGCAGTGAAGGTCTGGCTTTGCCAATTTTCAAGCGTCGCTTGTGACGCTCCCCTCACACGTCAGGTCCTGGTATGGTGTGGTGGGTGCTGAGGTATGCTTTTTAGCAATATATGGCCGTTGTCTTGCCTCGGAAAGGGTGGGCCAGCCATGGGGACGACCTGTAATATACTACGTCATGTGGGGATTTCGAAAACAACAACATTTGATTCTGCACCCTGTCTGTTTGCCTAACATAACAGAATGCATCTGTGGGCTGTGCCTTGCCGGCCCAAATAAGCGTGATGTGGGCCTCATCCTAAAATTTCATTGCATCACAGTTACAATTGAACACAAATCCAACAGCCCTTGCTTCCTTAGGATCGACTACACTGATCCTTTAAGGATGCAATCGTTCTGCACGTGCATCCAGGCTTCCAAACTCCAGTCCTTGCCCCCCAGCTGGACCCCTCCTCTGGACTACTCAACCCATAGCCGGACGCCTCCTCATCCCATGAAGCAGGGCTTGGAGCATCCTGCATGCTCATCCCATGAAGCAGGGTTTGGAGCATCCTGCATGCTCATCCCATGAAGCAGGGCTTGGAGCATCCTGCATGCTCATCCCATGAAGCAGGGTTTGGAGCATCCTGCATGCTCATCCCATGAAGCAGGGCTTGGAGCATCCTGCATGCTCATCCCATGAAGCAGGGCTTGGAGCATCCTGCATGCTCATCCCATGAAGCAGGGTTTGGAGCATCCTGCATGCTGGAGCGCCTTTGATGGTACCTGTGATGGCCCCTTCAAAGACGCATGCGCAATGTATGCATATTCATTGCACCACAGGCGTGCGGATGCCCTTGAACCCGCGTATGACCCACCCCTGCTGAAAATGTTCCTTTTTAGCAACAAAGTGCGACTTAACGGTGAAAAGGCCGTTTTGTAGGATGAACAGCAGCTTTGAGGCAGGAGACATTCAGTAGCATGTGCATGTCCTTCCAGTCATCTTTTTGGATGGTGTGACTGTGCATGTGCCACTTACTTGCTTTCGCCTATGACTCTTAAAACCTTGCATAGACCAGTCCAGGAGGTTTTGATGCATCTTATCCAGCGCTTAACAAACTGAAGCACGCTTTGCAGACACCCAGGAGCACGTAGGCTCAAGCACCCAGGAGGTGTTCATACGTCTAAACAGGCATTTAAAAAACTTGCACGCTTAGAACTCACCCAGGAGCGTGTAGGCTAAAACACCTCCACCAATCATAACAGGCGTGCCTTGGCTCTTGAAGTGAGCAGCCAGCTCACGTGCGTGTGAGGGTATATCAGAGCCTCTGCAAGCAATCCAGTTTGCCAAAAAGCTCATGTGTGTTACATGTGCATGAACGTGTTGTGTGTGTGTGTGTGCGCCATATCTTTTATCTTGCAGCTGCTATTTTAAATTAAGGTGGCAGGAGTACAAAATCGCGCACTCTTGTCAACCAGAATTGATTCTGAAAGAACATGCCCTGACCATAAACATCCTTTGTACTATTTTCAATCTGGAAACAGGCAGAATTTTTGTTGGCAGTATCAGGAGGGAATGTTTATGGAAACTGAAGTACGGCAACTGTCAATCTGATTAAAAACTGTATATTTGGAATTCTGAGCTCAAGAGCTGTCAATTGGCATATTAATCAGTCCCATAGGATAAGGTACGTAGGGGTGAGGTGGGGGGAAGGATCTAAACTTTTTGGGCCCCCCTGCTAGCTGAATTATTTTTGAGCCATTTCAAAAGCATTCCAAACATGCCATTGGAGTCCTAAGCTTGAGAACTGTGAATTGGCAACCTTTGGAGCAAAATGGATGAAAGGGGGGGGTCAATGTAAATTGACTAAAAGTCAGTGCCATAGCGACTGAGTGCCACACGTGCATAGGCGTGGGCTGCGGGAAGTGTGTAGGCAAACATGCAGCAGACCAACCAAAATTTCAAAATAGTGGCAGTGTATGATGCGTCGTTGCTTGGTGAAGTGAGGAGGGGCAGTTTGTGGACTTGCAAGCCATTCATGGGTGCCTGGCAGGGCAGGTATGCGTGGGTGTCTGCTACTCAATTTTGCCCTACAGCTCTGCTGCAAATCAATATTTCAAATTAATAAATATGGATGAGGAGTTTAAGGGCAGCAAATTGGTACCCGTGTGGATAGGGGGACTGAAAAAGGGGTTTTGAAGTGGGTGGGTGGGCCAGGGGGGTCCAGCCCAAAATTTAAACACACCTTCCAGCAAAATTCATTTCCTCCCTCCTGGCAATAGATTAAAATTCTCAGGCAAGAAAATTCCATTTTTTGGTTTGGCATTCCATAATATGGTTTTCCCGTTGAAAACTAGTGTTCTTTCAGTGATTTGTGATGTAGCACCAAGGCCACGAGCTACACAGAGAGGTCTGAGCAGGATTCCCATGTGTAGCGCACCCTAATTTTTGGGGAGAATCTTTTTTTGGAATCTTGGCGCAGCCGCGTAAAATTTGTGGCATATTGACGGGTGGGCTTTAGGTATGCTGTACAACTCTGTCAGTGGAGCTTACATAGGACATGGGACGCATCCTGAGCTGCTTTGCTGGCCTTTCTCCCCGCCGCTGCCACTGCTTTCCTTTCTCTTTCAGTGCCCCCACTTGCATGCTCAGCCGCAGGTGCACTGGTCGGAGCTGATGCCACTAGCTGGGCAAGTTTAGGCATGCTGGGCATCACATGTGCGGAAGCCAGGCTGCTCTGGGGGAGGTTCCAGGGAGAGCTGTCACGGGGCAGGCTGAGAGCATCTTTGTCCATGAACGTGCAGGATGCCACAGCACGAGTGAATTCCAAAACTAACTTAAAATTCCAAGCAACATGGGATGCAGAATGGGATGCTTTAAACCAAAAAGCCTGTGTAGCTCAGCGCTACACAGGGTGCCTCGGTGACGCCCGCTGGGGCGACGGCCAGAGGGTACCACTGGGTAGCATCTCGGTGTGTCAAAAGGGCTAGAAGGGACAATCAGCGAAGCCACTGTCAACACTGCTCGTAACTGTTTTCTATTTCCTGGTTGGCCAAATCAATTTTCCAGTCCCACTGGAAACAAGGGCAGTGTCATAACAACAACCCAGCAAATCACGACGCCATCATTGCCAGCTGACGCCTGTAGCTGGGAACACCTTTCCCAGCTGACAAGCCTTTGTCTGACAAACAAGCCTTTTCCTGTATCCTGGAGAGAATGATTGGTTTCCATGCTCATATTTTGCTGCAGTATGCTGCTGTCTTTGCCTTACAAGCTCAGATGTTGCCCCTTCCTGCTATGCTTCTAACCTGATCCTTCTGTGAAACTTACTCTGCAGTCTTTTGCTTTGATCATAATCATATAGCGAGTTACCATCATAATTTGCTAGGACAGTCTGCCCCATGCTGCAGCCATAATTCATTAGTGAGTTATCATCATGCTAGGCCAATCTGCTCCATGCTGCAGCATCAGCTTTCAATATTGCATTGATGCGTGTACATGCTCAAAGAAAACACCTCATGCCTGCACAGCCACTCACAATGGATTCCCATTTAAGTGAGAACTCGTAAAGACTAAGCAAGCATCACCCCATGTGGCTGATGCACATGCTCACACCCACACACACACCCACACTAGCACGCACGCGCGCGCGCGCACACACACACACACACACACACACACACACACACACACACACACACACACAAGCAACACATACACACACAGAGCAGGGCACAGCGCACCACAGCACGAAACGCTCCCCCACTGCGCTGGCACACCTGTTGACAGTGATGATCTTGGATGTCACACCCAGGTAGTCATCCAGTATGTAGGACAGCTCAATCGCGCCGATCCAATTCTGTGAGCCTATGAAATCTCTAGCCTTGTCACCCAGCTTGACAAGTATCTGCTGGATCTCCCTGAAATGCACAGAACAAGAAATGGCCAGGTGAGGGCCTTGCTGGCAGTCATGCAAAGAAACAGTGAACCACGACACACACATTGATTGGTCCTATCAAAGCTCAAGACTTCCTCCGTGCAGCAATGCACGCAGCGAAACAAAAGACAGGCTTACACAATTTGGATGGAAGTCGTAGAAGACCCAGCTTTGACACAAGCTTTGACACAAGCTTTGACACAAGCCATCAGCCTGTGAGCGCTTTAGCCTGCTGGCAGTCAGGCGTCTTGACTGAAGGCCTTCCTCTATCTCTTGTCTGTAATCTGAATGCCTTGCGATCCAATGGCAAGGGAGCTCAATTTCCAAGCAAGATCGCGCCCGGCAATGGCTGCTCTTTTGAGGAATTGAATCAGCAAAATGAAGGCCACGCTTACCAGCAACTTGTTTGCGTGCATGCCCAAAGATCCACACACAAAGCCACGCGCTACTGATACCCTCACATGCCAAACCAAGCGCAGCATATCAAGGGGAGAGGGAACAGCTCCAGCATTCATCACTAATTCAAAATTGAAGCCAGCAGAGCAAGACCCGCGCTAGCATAGGTGGTCCAGGAGCACTTGCCTGTGGCTGGGTATGGGTTTGCTGGTGTACTGCTGCCGCTGGAACCAGGACACAAGGGTCTGCAGAGAGCGGTACGCACACCCCCAACCACAGTCGTTGAAGCGATCCTGCAGAGTGTGTGGGTGATGCGGAATGGATGTTGCGTCAAGCAGATGCACTCCTGCTGCAGACATTGAAAGGATTGGGAACTCTTAGGCTCAGGTCCCCAGCAGCCACCAGGATCCAAGGGGCTGCAAACGTACGGCAGTTGTGACAGCTTCTTTTGGTGCGGAATCAAGAAACTGAGGCTACATTATGTGACTACATTGAAAACCGGTAAACCTGAAACACAGGCTGAAGAGCTCAACACCTACAGGGGATCTCGCTTGGACTTGCTAGTCTCAAAAGCTGTAACACTCCACACTGATCACAAAATCAGAGTTGGCCTGCCATGCGGCCTGATTTGGCGAGACCCACAAACCTCAGGTGCCATCCCAAACATTGCTTAACCACTTGACTAAACTTCCATGAGAATGCCATCGATTGCAGGCAGGAACCTTGTATGATGATTGAAAGCTTCCAGCAGCCAAGTTTCATATGACTTCTGAGCCACGTCTTTGCCAGCAATTACTACCACCACTGTTCGGTACAGGTGGGTACGATGTGCTTATTGCTAACTGAGTTTCCCTTGCAAGGTAAACATGAGAAGCCATCGGTCAGGTCGTCTGACTGGGAGGCTAAAAGAAGCTGGTTGAGTGTCACCTATGAGAGTAATCCTCAGCACCCAATGCGTCCATGGTCTGTTAGTAAGAGCTTAAACTTGTTCAGAAAAAGGACAAGGAAGCTAATTGAACATGGTAGGTTTTTGCACGCCCTTGCACTTGCTGTAGTGCATTGAAAGACTGCAAACTTTTTTCTTCTCTGCTCACCAGCCCCCACTTCTGAACTATAGAGCACCCCATGCGCACAAAACACAGCACCAAAAAGTGATGCCAGGGTATGCCAGGGTATGCCAGGGCATGCCAGGGAGATTGTGCACATAGCAGATGCGCACACATCAGCCACTGCTTACCTGCATGTAGTGGCAGTACTCATAAGATCCCTCCACTAAGGACGTCTCGCCCGAGCGGACTGCGCTCAGAGGGGACACATACGCAATCCGGAAGGTAAAATTGTGTGCCCTTGTGGAAAGTTAGGGCAGCTAGGAGCTGATGCGCATGCAGCCTCTCAGAGACCACTTTGTTGTAACAAGTGTGCGCCCAATTGGCAGCAGACACACACTTTTCCCAGAGCAGCAGACTGGCACCCCTTCTTCATAACATACAAATAGCCAGCACTCCAAGAAGCCAAGCCAGCTGTTCTAAGGCCATGACCTTCATGACGCCTCAAGGTCTGGTTTTGCGGCGAGGTTCTATAGGGGCACTCATCACATGTGTGTGTATGTGTGTGTGTGTGTGTGTGTGTGTGTGTTGCCCAGCTACAACCTGCGCTACTCATCATCCTAGGCTGCCCACCAAAGTCCATCAAACACTTCATGGATGAGCCCTATCAATGCCCAGGCAGTGGGCACAGGTCACCTTGTGATCAACTACGTACCTTTGAACGAACCCAATTTAGCCAGCCTTGAAAAACAGTTTATTGCCACAGAAGTCCGCAACACCCCCAGAGGGGGCTATCTGAGGCTTAAAACCAGGTGTTCTTGCATGCTCCTTTGCATAGGCGCCCCGTAACGGGCAGTTTTCAAACTTGGGTTCCTTTGAAAGCCTTTCTATATGCCTAGAGTTTGTAAACTGCCAGTAATGGGAAGCATCCCAAATTAGCTGCGGCGTGAACCCTACTTTTCACCACCTTAACTCCATATATGACCACCCACTGCACCAAATTGGATGATTTTTGATGATTTGGGGTCCTTGTAATATGAAAATATCATTGCAAAAGAAATGGAGTGAAAAGACTCAGTGGCTGGTGTTATGTGGCAATTTCAGCCAAAATCGCACTAAATTAGGGTTTATGCGCCCCATTGAGCTTTGGCCCAGTCTATCTCAGCACACAGGGCGACTTACACAAATCTGAGCATATGCTCTAGTAGCTTGTAACGCCAGCTACACTTCAGAGCAAAATTTGTCCCAATCAGATGAAGTGGCTGTGGGTGGGCGCACTTTAAATGCAAGAAAAGAGCATATTTGGGCATATGCTCAGATAGCCCCCTCAGCAACATCCCTTCACTTTTTTGTGCAAGCAAACAAAAGCCTATCCTAAAGCATGGCACATCCCAACCTTTCAAGCATGCAAGCACGCGCACTTACTAGGTGGAGGCAGGTGCAGATGCACATCCAGCAAGCGCTTCTGCTTGGGCTCGTGAGCCTCTGAGGCATGGCCAAGGTCGAGGTCGAGCGGGAGGGCCATGTTCGTACGCAGGGCTGGCCTGTGCAGGGGCAGGCCAAGTAGCTGGTGCAGGTACGTCCTGGGCAGCAGCAGCGATGAGAACAGGCAGCAGCAGCAGCAGTGAGAAGAGTTGACACTGAGACAGCAATCATGGACGGCCTGTGCAGGGTCAGCCCCAGTAGCTGGTGCAGGTACGTCCTTGTGGGCAGGCAGCAGCAGCGGTGAGAACAGGCAGCAGTGAGAACAGGCAGCAGCAGCAGCAGTGAGAAGAGTTGACAATGAGACAGCAATCATGGATGGCCTGTGCAGGGTCAGCCCCAGTAGCTGGTGCAGGTACGTCCTTGTGGGCAGGCAGCAGCAGCAGTGAGAACTGGCAGCAGTAGCAGTGAGAATGGTTGACACTGAGACAGCAATCATAGATGGCCTGTGCAGGGGCAGGCCCAGTAGCTGGTGCAAGCACCTCCTGGGTGGACAGCAGCAGCAGCAGCAGCAGCAGCAGCGAGAGCGGTTGAAAATGGAAGTAGCTCAAATGTCTGTGCAGGAGAAGGGCCAGTAGCTGGCGCAAGAACGTCCTGTGCCAGAGCAGCGGCATCAGCAGCAGCAGCGGCGGCAGCAGCAGTAGCTGTGGCACAGGCATTCGACAATGAGCACAGCGAATTGGGTGCTGTTTCTAGGTGGGTCTGGAAGCTGGTGCAGATGAGCTGTGTGCTTGCAGCAAAAGAGCAGCAGTAGAAGCAGCTAGCAGGAGCAGCACAAGATCAGATGGACAGCATGAAGGAGAGAGACAGAGAAGCATTGTAAGTGTGCCATCTCTGCAGAGGTCTGTGTGTGTGTGTATCACTGAGCACTGCATCAGTGGACTTCCTGGTGTCATTGAGCACTGCATCAGAGGATGGCCTCTCATGATGCAGGACCCGAAGCATTGCACGTGCCCCCAATGCCCCAAACTGTGGCTGAACAGCCTGACGCCATGGAATTCTGTCTTTTCCAAGGATAGTCTGTGCAAAGTAGGGCTCAACAAGCACACGCCCCCAATGCCCCCAGATCTGGCTGATGAGCACACGCCCCCTACGCCTACACCCGTGGCTGGGCAGCCTGGTACCATTGAGCTCAGCCTTTTCTGATGACAGCCTCTGAAGTGCAGGACGTGTGGACATGCACGCACCCCCCAAAGCCCCAAAACAAAGCCGGTGAGCCCACGCCCCAATGTCCCCCACCTGTGGCCGGTGAGCTTGGCCTCATTGAGCTCTGCATCAGTGGACTTCCTGGGGTACAGCGCAGTTACATGGTGGGTGCGGCCAGGAGGCAAGAAGTGGTAGGCTGTGACGTCTGACAGTGAGCCCTGAGCACAAGGTGTGATGAGTGCAGCTTTAAAAATTGGAAAGCCTATCGTACACAGTGTGTTGAAAGAGGCTTCAGTGGGCCCTGCTGCAAAAGGGTGCAGTGAGCAGCAATGCATGCCTGCAGATGCTGTTTGTCTGGTGGAGATCAGGGCTGAAAGCGAAGACACATGCAAGCAAGCGTGAACTGGGAAGATTGGCTGTACACCCACTAGGTGGCACACACACACACACACACACACACACACACACACACACACACACACACACACACACACACACGCACAAACGCCTATGCGTGCACACACCTGTTGTGAGAGGATAGAGTGCGCAACTGCCAGCTGGCGAGTCAGGGCGGCTGTCACTGCCCCGCAGCAGCTGTCGTTGCTGCTGATGCTGTCGCCCCCATTGCTGCTGCCAGCGCTAGTGGTGGTCCTGGTGGTGGTGCTGCTGGCCATGCTATAGCCGGTCCAGCACAGTTGGGATAGAGGCATAGAGCTGGGCAAGTACATAAGTACATCCAGGGCTACCTGTGAGTGTCACGAGCAGGTGCATAGTACGTGAGTGAGGAAAGTGGTTAGGCCCAAAGCTAATGGTACCTTGATGGAGAAAGATCAAGGTGCTGGCGTGGGTCTGGCCAGGCCGAGGACATGATGAAGATCAAGAGTTTCATATCTTACAGTGGCCACGGAGGACAAGTGCATGATGTGGAAAGCAAAGAATCGGATTACAAGGACGAGAGCCAAAGAAGAGCATGCGGCTCCTGTACACCTTACACACACACCCATCGCTGTTGCAGTGCACCCATCATGATGTCATAAGGGCAACCATGATTCAAGGCTTGAACACATCTAAGTCAAGTGACAAGTATGGCGAGCAACTGCTTTCGCAGTTGCCCGATGCCTGGTATGCTGCCACGAAGGACTAGAGCAATGCCCTTGGCCCTTCTGTTTAGATAAAACCATGCTGGCTTGCACAATAATTTGTGAGGTTTGAAGAGACGCCAAACGTACAAAATAAAACACACCTAGCCAGGCAGCTGACCTACACCACTTGCAGGCTACAAGCTCAATGCAAACACACACATACACACACACACACACACACGCACACACACACACACACACACACACACATACAGACCTGCGCTTGCGAGTGCATGTAGCTCTTGCCCCCCGGCCCTACTGCGGCCACTGGGCGGTAAAGAAACAGGGGCGCCTCATTGCTGCCGCTGCTTCTGCTGCTGCCTTGCAAACTCCTGTGCGAGCCATCGACTGCGCTGGCACCGCCAAGCCCACTCCCATCCTTTTTGGGGTCGCGAGAATCGGTAGCTGCTGATGCGCTGGAGGTCTGGCCTTGATTGCACCAAGATGAAACTCCTGAGGACCCGGCAGAAAATGGCTCCAAGGAAAAGGCAACGTTGCAACCAGGGCGGTGGCTGCTGCCTGCGCTGATGCTACCAGAGGCAGAGGCGGGAGGGGGGGCGGAGGGGGTGCCCCTGCCGGCGAGGTGCACTCCTGTGTTGATGTCGGCCAGCGTGCCCAGGCTGCCTGAGGGTGTGAGCACCAGGCGCTGCCCATCTGGCCTGCGAGCGTGTGTACGTGTGTGTGTGTACATGCATGCATGCCATAAACTCTCACAAGAACACACTGTATGAGTGCCTGAATATATTTCATTAACAGCTCGGTCCAGGACCAACGACCCTGACGTGGAACAAATGGAATCAGTTTGGATGGGAGTCCAGATGGGAGTCCCAGAGTGCATTGTTCAAATCAATTACACTTTAATGAGCCCATGCAGGCAGGTCCTCCTCTTTTAAAGTGCTCAATTCAGTTTGCTAATGGTGCTACTGCTGAGGGGCTGGAAAGGCTTTGGCTGGCCCTTGAGCCCGGAGATCAGCAACCTCACCTTCAACATGAAATCCCAATGGGACCAAACACGCAATCCCTTATTCCCCAAATCCCAAATTATCCACATGTAGCCCGGCAGCTCATTTTGCGGCAACGAAGGCGCTGCTGGCGGAGGCCAGCCTGTGCTCCAGGAAATTGGAATTTGCTGAACACATTAATAGGAATGCAGGCCGGCAGCTCACCTTGCGGCAACGAAGGCGCTGCTGGCAGAGGCCAGCCTGTGCTCCAGGAAATAGAAATAAGAATTTGCTGATAGCATTAAAAGGCATGCAGGCCGGCAGCTCACCTTGCGGCAACAACAGCAATGCTGGCGGAGGCCAGCCTGTGCTGGAAGTATAGGAAATGTGTAAGGAGATCCGGATGACAGACAAGCAGGTCAGCAGCTCACGCGGCAACAACAAAAGTTGATCACCTGTCAGGGGGCCTATTCGCACGCACACCAACAGCTCTCCTGGTTGCAACAGTGGCGCTGCTGGCGGAGGCCAGCCTGTGCTCCAGGTAATAAAAAGTGCGCAAGACCAAATCACAAAAATAGGCACTCAGGCTGGCAGCTCACCTGGTGGCAACAAAGGCCCTGCTGGCGGAGGCCAGCCTTTGCTCCAGGTAATAAGAAGTGCACAAGACCGCAGATCACAAAGATAGGCACTCAGGCGGGCAGCTCACCTGGTGGCAACAAAGGCGCTGCTGGCGGTAGCTAGCCTGTGCTCCAGGCAAGCCACCCCACACCTCAGCGCCTTCAAGAAGCTTGGCCCTTGGTGATGCTGCGCGCTTTGGGCCTTTGGGTCAGGCTGCGTTGTGGAGGTTAAAGTGCCATTGGCCTGGTCCACCTCAGTAAACACATCTAGTGGAAGGGTTACATGGCACCTGCAACAGCACGCGTGTGTGTATGTGCATGTGTGTATTTGTTATTAAACCTAAAAAGTAAGAAGGGATCTTTTTCACTCCTTTCCAATCCAGCCAGCTGATGACTGCATACCAGGAACCAGAACACCATACCTGTGGTTGGGCAATTCTGTATGAATATGTCGTATATTTCAGTTTTTTGGCAGGGAAGACGTGAAACATATGGCATATACACATATGCACGAAATTGGCCAACCTTAACCATACCTAACCTCAGACAAGCCAACAACGAATATGGGTCCCATGAATGCAATTCCTACCCATCCTCTTCTTTTCTTGTTGAGGCAAGCCAAGGGCAAGCATGCATGGAACCCAGCTCCCACATGACCCTGACCCTGAAAAGCTTGTCTTGGCCTCGCTCATGGAAGGGATTACAGCCTTGGAACCCACGTGGTAGGCTGGTGTTAGCAAACCCACGGCATCCAAGGGCTTCCTCATGCACAAGGGCTTCCTCATAGCTGGTCTTGCCCTCACTCATGGCTGCTAGTCAACAAGATGGACTGGTAAACGCAAAGCATCTAAAGGTCTCCTCACGCAAACATCCAGCACACATCCAGCCAAGCCTGCAATCCCCAATTGCACAGGGTCACCCTTGCAACCAACGCAAAGCTACTTGTGCACAGGCAGACTAGAGAATGCTCCCGTCCTTGCATAACTCAGTCACTCTGCATTGATTGGGAGGGAACACTTTGGAAGGAGGGCGTGCTGCCAGCTGCTGCCCAGAGATAGCCGGAAAGCAGCAGCTTGCATCTCAAGATGACCAGTCGCACCTGGAGGTGCACACAAAATTTCACCACCAAGCCTACATTGGAAGCGCGCACCCTTCAAGCCAACATGGAGCCCCAGGTAAGCAGCCCCCCACACAAACCTCAAGATTGACAGGCCCAGCTCCTGAGCAATCCCCTCTGGGCTGGCTGCACGAAAATCTTGCACTGCGTGTGCCGGAAGCTGCTCCGAAGCTGTGCCAGGCGCGTGCTGCAGGTCAAAAGCTGTTTTTTGTCCCTCAGAGTTACCAGATGGGTGTGGGTATGCCACCACCATGGGGCCTGGGCACTGCACGGTACATGCCAATTGGTGTAGTGGGTGAGAGGGATGGGGCCATGCTTCTGTGTACGTTCATGAATGCATGTGTACAAGCTTGTGTGTGTAGATGCGTAACAAAACATGCATGTTCCAATTTCGTAGCATTGGTGTGCATGACATTTTAGCCAGCAGTGAGTAACTTGAATGAGGAGCCTTTTGTTGCTATAACCTGCAACCAGTAACCTGTGTATGACACTTGCCAAAGGTAATTGGAGGCAGCACGCAAAAGAGCAAATCAAAGTACCACGTAGATCAAAGCGGGTAGACGCAACAGACCTCCTGCCCTGAGCAGCGCAGAACCAGAAAGCATGGTAGGCCTTGGAACACAAAGGGAAATGCCTTCGAAAGTACACAATTGCGTGAATCAAACGCATGGAATCAGGTGGCATCCCTCCTAGGCAGTGGGTACTCATGCAGCACTGTTGCAATCATTGCTGTGAGTAGCTGTACCTACTCGTCCTATGAGTACACTACTCACATTCCCTTTCAAGAAATGGAGCTCACATGCCTCTGCAGCATGCATGGCTGCTTCTCTCGTTGCTGCAAACGCTCCGGCCAGGCAGGTGCCAAAGGGCAGCAGGCTCAGAGCAGCTACAACAGCAAAAGCAAAAGAATATTTTGAGCGTTTAAAATGTTGCAAGAGCAATGCTGTAAGGGTTTATCAAGCAGCAAAGCTGCAAGGGTAGCTGCGCACTCAACTGATGCGGACTAACCATGAGAGCTGCATCCATTCGCGTGCTAGTGTTCACATACCTGCAGCATCTGCAGCTGTGGTGGCATACACAGCATCCAGCAATACAATGCTGCCTGGACTCCGGATGCCCACCAGTAGCCTGGAGCTGCTTGTGTCATGGCCAGCCAACAGGCTGTGAGGGAGGCGAAGCAGCATGAGTGTAGCTGGACTTGGAAGTCCTTTTAAAAACGAATTTTCATTTTTTTGGTTATGTAAAGATTTAAGTAATTAGCGTCCCAGCATCATCTGTCACTTGATCAATTTTCGCAAAGCCAAAGTTTTTGGCTTCTTCAGGCATTCCACTGCAATATCTATGCCTGGAAGCAGCAATGAGAATTTGCTTGCAATGCGTTGTGCCATTTCTACACCATCGATGGATTCCCTATTCCGCAGACACTCACATATGGGTCCTGTGTCCAGCGTTACGCACCACCTAGATGAGGGTCAAAGCCAGGGACACCTCAAGAGCCACACCTCAGTGCCCAGGTGAGCTTGGAATTCACCCCCTTGCCAAAAGGGCTCATTGGATGGCTTCATTAAGCATGTTTCAGCGCCAAGGAAGGGATGGGCTGCACTGGGTACCCTTCATATTCCTTGATGCATAACATGTTGGTACCACAGTACACACCTCCTTTGAACCTATTTTTAAGCAGCGCAAGTTGATCACAATGAGATGACACATTCTGGATAGACCAGAACCTCACATGCTGACCTTCCATCGGCAAACAGCACAAATTACCCCGCACCGGTTTAATGCGTTGCCCAGCAGTGCTGTGGACAGCCTGCACAGGCCCTTGCACCCCCGCTCGCACAGAAGACGGCCTGACATAGGCCAGGCCTCACTGGCAGGGAATAGATACGGGAGCAGTAACCAGGACTACTGCGTGGTTCAAGAATTGTACGGTGAGGAAGGCACACAGAGTTCAATGCGCACCTGGACGAGTTGTGAAGCAAATTGGTGGTTCTTGGCCTAGCGTAAGCACGTGGTATGCAGCATCATACTTTTGCACATTATCCCTTTGACCACAACGCACACGCGCGCGCACACACACACACACACACACACACACACACACACACACACCAGTATCAGTATGTGCTCGAGTGCATTTGCACGATCACTGGAGACGATTGCAGCACAATGAGGCCTGAGTGAATTGTTGTATGCTCTAGGAACGCACGCTTGACGAGGCTTGCCAGTTGAAAACTCCATTGTAGAAGAAACATGCATGGCGTGTGTTCAGGAATTGATTTGACGCTTTGTGCTGCGCAACTTCACGCTTTTTGTTCACTTGCAGCAAGTGGTGAGATACCACTGGGTGGACAACAATGCTACATCATCTCCATACAAGATGGTAAGAGTGGACGAGTGCCCCTTTTGTGTATAGTTTGCTGTCAAAAGTGCGTAAGAGCTGGCATACTGCTGTGTACTGATGCCTGGGATGGTCCATGCTCACTCAGAGTACTGTTCCGATGGTGTCTGAATGCTTAGCAAGCATTTATCAAACTGACTCGAGAGAAGGCCGTTGACTGACGTATGCACCGTGCAGGATATGTGCATGCAGGGGTGCCCTTTTGTCTGTGTGTATGGCTGTGTGCATTTGCATGTTGCATAGGAGCAGCAGTAACACTCTTCATGTTGCTTGAAGCTTGACTGAAAGCTTGACTTGATGCCATGACCCCTCTGCCGTGCTACCCTCGCAGCCCATTGCTGATACCAATGCCCATGAGCGTAGCTGCGCCTTGGCTCAGGCCAGGCTTCTCGGAACTGCTCCTGCTTCCGTGTTCCAGGCCATAGCATTTTTCATGGACAAATCAGCAGTGCATGCTGGCAAGGCCCTGGCCTGCCACACCTTGCCTTTGATTACGGCCAGCGGTTTGAATAAGGGGACCTGCTGCACCTTGTCTGTGTCTCCAGGTCATGGCATTCTGGGGGATAAATCAGCGGTACATGCCGGCAAGGCCCTGGCCCGCCACATCTTCTCAGGCTTACTCAGGAACAAGCACCTTATCCGCATGGAGCAGCAAGATGTGTTTGATGAGCTGGAGGCAAGTGTCTGCATTGCCAGCCATTTTGGGGGCCAAAAGCACCTTGGTGTTGCAGGCTTGGTGCCAAAGGCTGCACAGAAAGAGGTCAATGTGTTTGGTTTCCTGTTAAGCAGAGTGAAGCAACCATGTCTGCACGTGCTCTAGTTTGCAGGTTCCAAAAAGGTGTGCCACGGTACCTCTGCAAGTCTACAGGGAAAACGTGAATGTATGGCGTGTATGTGTGGGATCGACCAACCCTGTGTGCACCACCACAGCCATAGCATCATATAAACTCACAACTCGCACAGTGAACCACTGTGTTTGGTTTGCAAGATGCTAGTGTACCCCTATTTTTCACCTGCGCTTGGTTTACATGCGTTGTGTTCAAAAGGTGTTCTTCCTGGCACTGAGCATGTGCTTTCTGTCTTTTAACGTTGCTGTTCAAAAAGCTGCCCGGTTGGCTTTAAACCTCATCATTGGAATCCAAAACTTGTCCCCAAACCAGGGCTTCCGTTGAAGGATGCTAAAGCCAGCTCTCCATGTATGGTCCCCTCCCTTCATCCAAGGCTCATGCCAAGTATGACCTTTTTCCCCAACCGACTTCACCTTGGAATCTAGTCCTGTCATTCATGTTGCCTCCATATATTGCTCATCCCCCCCCCCCGCTTAATTCCAGGCTGCCTTCAAAAAAGCCAACAAGGCCGCCAACTCTGTATATGACAACCCGCCCCGAACTGTAAATTACATATCCCATGGGGGAAAGATGGCCACGTATGAGCTGGCGACGCATGAAGATGGCATGCAAGTGTACAAGGAGCAGGGCAAGGTCAGTGGGGGCCCTGTGTGTATATGTGTGCGTGATGTGCTGCTGTTCAAAGCTGCAAGTTACCAAAGATGATTGTATTGTGCTGGCAAAAGGTTCTAAACCCTGAGGTTGCTGCAGCAGATGTCACATTAATTCTGTTATTAAGGTTTCATGCCGACACAACATGCCAGTATTAGATTGCTTCTATTGTCCCAGCTGCGTAAGACGTAGGCGTTGCAGATCCAGTTGCTTTGTTTTGCAGACAAGTGCTTTGCGCTGCCTGCTGGTGTTGCTGCAGAAAGCGGAGAACATACTGAAATGTGGGTGGTGTTGCTGCAGAACGCGGAGGAGACACTGAAATGTTGGTACACATGCTGGAATGGCGCATTTAGTGCCTTGTACTGCTTGTACCACCAGCATGCCGGTGGCGCTGCATAACTAGGCGGAGAAGATGCAGGCATTGCAGATCATGATGCTTGGATTGCCAACCGAGTGCCTCTGCTGCTTTGCTGGTGGTGCTGCAGAAAGCAGAGAAGATGCTGGAATGCGGGTGCACATGCACTGCGGCGGTGATTCAGGGCTCCTGTGTGTACCTGGCAGATGTGGGCGACAGCGCAGGTGTGTGTGTGTGTGTGTGTGTGTGTGTGTGTGTGTGTGTGTGTGTGTGTGTGTGTGCATGCGTACCTGGCAGATGTGGGCAACAGTGCAGGTGTGTGTGTGTGTGCGCGCGAGAGTGCTCTCGGTTTGCCTGCCTTCCCTGATCTGGCTGGACAAGCCTTGAATCAAGGACTCACATGCTACTTAAGTTGAAAGAGTGCAAGTGCTCCCGCTCTTCAAAGAACCAAAAAGTAGGGACCAACTTCAGTGCTTGCATCCTGGAAGTACATGCGGTTGTCAATGTTGCAGGACAGACCGTGCTGCTGCTGCTGCTATTTGCGCACCAAAATAAAAACTCTGTCCCACTTCCACCCGCAGCCGTGCTGGGTTACAAGGATGAGCTGCAAAAGTGTCGGGGGGAAACGGTGACTGTGAAGCATAACGGCAGGAACCAGATAGAGGCGGCCCGCATTCGCAGCGACCATGCTGACATGACGCGGTTGCTGGAGGTGAGGCTCCCTGACAGTGCTGTACCTGCCCCCCAGTGTGCCCGCCGGTCACCTTGCATCCATCCCCAGTGCTGTGCCTGTCCTCAGAGTGCCCGCCAGTCACCTTACATTCATCCCCAGTCTTGTGCCTGTCCTTGAAGGCCTGCAAGTGGTTTGATCCCTCCTGTTTTCTTGATTTTGCTTGCACTTGTAATGATAAAACAAATAATGTGGAACAACTGCATGATTGCATGTGTGCTGCCATATTCTTGTGGTAATGTCCAAGAGCATGCACGCGCACACACACATGCACATGCACACATACACACGCACATGCACACATACACACACCTCCCACAGGATGGCTATATCCAGGCTACAGCAGGGCCTTGGGCAGGCTATGAACTCAGTGTGACACGCGCTCTTGGCCACAAAAATTTGGAGGCATATGGTGTGGTTGCTAAGCCGCATGTGGCCATGTTGAAGCTGGAGCAGAAGCACACATGCCTGGTGGGTGCTGCGCTCACACTTTGAGCATGCGTCCACTTGCCTTGAGGTTATGTATTATTTTAGGGTTGTTCTTTTAAGACTCAGTGCAAGCGCTCATGCCCTCAGGCGCAAAACAACTTGCCTTGCAGGTGTGTGCTTAACCCTCTTGCACAAAGGTTGCGCGTGTGTGTAGTCGGATTATTATGTGCAGAAATGTTATGCCTGGCACACATGTTTGCTTGCCTGGAGGGGGCATGGCATATGTTGCCTGCAATATTTGGGCCAGGGCAGAACAAGGGCATCAAGCCGAAGTGATACTTGATGTCCTGCGCGCCTCTTGTCCCGTTGCTTGTCATGGTTCTGTTTAGTGCACACACCTGTTTGTGCACACACCTGTTTGCCGTGGTGTCCTGTCCAAGGTTGGATGCAGACTTACTTGTGTGGAAGGACTGTCGTCAATACGCTGTTTGCTTGGGCAGCCTCCGTCTTCTCTGTGTATGATGAATGATGAGTATGGATTCCTGCAAAAAAAATGCTTGCAGAAAATGCTGCTACTCAATCTGGGTTTGTTTGAACCTGTAAGATAGCCACGCCTTTTGCGCACTTGCGCACTTATCTGTGTGAACAGGTGCTGGCCTCCGATGGGGTCTGGGATGTTATGCAGCCTGATGAGGTGGTGCACATGGTGATGGAGTGCTGCGACAAGGGGCAGAGTGCCTCGGCGGCAGCTCAGGTGGGTGTGTGTGTGTGTGTGTGTGCGCGCGTGTGTGTGTGTGTGCATGTGCCCTGCGCGAGCTTATGTGTATATGCACTGCCCTTGAAGGGGGGGGGGGATGAGGAAGGGCTTGTATGCATGCACTTCAGGTCAAGGTCTACCTCTGTATAAATACGGATAGTGTATCCATCCTTTAAAGTGTTGCCAGGGACTTTCCAAGACAGGCAGAAAGCGTAGTAGGTGTAATTGCTGGGCCAAAGGACCATCAATCTATCATGGTCCACAAGCACTCTTCCAAACCCATTTCAGTGGTTTAGGGCGTAGGCTTGACAAAGCAAGTTTTACTGAGGCTCAGCAGGAACCATGATGACTGCATCGAGTCAAATGATACACACATACACACGCAAGCACACACATGCTCAGATGCATGCACAAATGCACACGCAGGCGCTGGTGCAGCATGCTGTGCAGCTGGGGATGTCCTCCCGTCAGCAGCAGGACAACACCAGCGCCGTCGTGGTGTTCTTCTAGGCGGCCATGCATCATGCGTGAGGTTGGCCACTTTTGTATGCAGGCACTATGTAGACGCTATGTATGTCACGCGTCCCCCGCAAAACAGCTGGAGTGTTTTGCATGCATTTACGGATGTTGTCGGCTGACAATGTTCATGCAGCAAGGGCCCACACTCTTACCGCGTGTTGTCTTTCCTGCCATCTTTTTTCCTCCACTTCTCAACCATTCATTGAGCAGCCAAAACAGGAGGGCCTTGTTTTGTCGTTGGGCGTCTTCTTGTTCTGCATGTTTTGGTCCGAATGTTCATTGAGCAGCCAAAACAGCAAGTCCTTGCTCTGTCGTTGGGTGTCTTCTTGTTCTGCGCCCTTTAGTCCAACTATGCATCAAGCATCCAAAACAGGAGGTCCCTGCTTTGTCGTTGGGTATCTTCTTATTCTACGCCCTTTAGTCCAACTGTGTATGGAGCAGAGAGAACAGGAGGTCCCTGCTCTGTCGTTGGGTGCCTTCTTGTTGTGCATCTTTTTTGTCCGGCCATTTATCGAGCAGGGGGTCCAAGCCACCTGTGTGGGTAGCAAAGCAAAGCCAGGGTTCTCAGCTGCTCTCGATGCCTTGGCTCCAAGCATTGCCTGCTTTTTCCTGTATGGCTCATGGCGCTGGAGAAGAAAGAAGAAAGTACGCAGGTAGAGGGAAATTTCCCTACTGGTGGTGCTGAAGCATTAGGCTCTGTAGTGCCTGCACTGAGCCTCTGTGCTGGAAAGCTTTTGTTTTTTCCCGCTTTGCTAGCACTGCAGTGTGCATGCTGCCTAGCAATCTCCTGCACGAGTCAGCATTCTGTGCCCTGGTGGGTTTGGTACTTAATAGTGCATCCGGGCCTTAGTATGGTTTTTGACTTGAATGTCTTCATGTAGTTGCAACACAACTTGCTTGGCGTCATTTTCTGGTGCGCGATGTTGCACCGCTAGTTATCAGGTGCTGCAGCATACATGTAGGAATAATGTAATCTGGCTAACTGATGCATTTCATTGTGCATATTGCTGTATGGAAAGCCGTTGTACACTGACTGCTGCTACCAAACAAGTTTCATATCCTCATCGCATCAGGAGGTCTTTGACATTCAACAAGCGGATGGTGGAGGTTCTTTGAATTTGAGAAACTGGATGGTGTTGGTGTTTATAGTTGAGACTGAAGTCAAACTGGAAACAATGTTATGATGTACGTGCTGTTCTGCAATCGCGATTGTCTAGATGTTTGCTGTCCAGAGCTCTTTGCTACTTTTGCAGCTGAATATGGTCATCTGAAAGCAGTGTTTTGCAATAATGCTAAGTGTACTAAGCTTCGCTGATGGTAAGTGCTGCAGAGCTGTATATAAGCGGAATGGTAGCACTGCAAGCATGGTTCAGGTGGTTTGCAAATTGTGTGTGTGCCCATTTTCCCTGTATTGCTAGGTCTGCATGGATACAGCCTGTAGGGGTCATGTATTTTTCTGGCGGCATTGGAAACTTGTTTGTAGTATCGAGTGGGTATACACGCAAAGCCTTGTTTGTAGTATCAGGTGAAGTGGTTTGTTTTGTGCCCTCTGATCAAGGCATACTAACGACTTTTCCATCAGCGTGTAACAATTTGCTTCGGGCATCTGGCTGTCTCTTGACTTGTGCTCACAGAACAGCTGTATGGGCAGCATGCAGACTTATGCAAACTCATGAGTGCAAAAACTGTGACTCTTCATACTGTCCTTCTGGGTTTTAGCGGGACCTGTTGTATCGAACACACCCTTTATCAGTCCGAACAACTTGGACTTGACCATCAGCGTGAAATCCCCGGTGCAGGCCCTGGTGGAAATCCATTTTCTCCTTTACTTTGGTTAGCCAAGGTGGAAAAAAGAGAGACCACCGTGGGCCAGTGACTGCTGGCACATCCACAGCTCCTGTACAGGTTACAGGAAAAAGAAGGCCTCCAGTCAAAACGGTTGACTGCTAGCCTGATCATTAAAAAGCAACAATTCATATAGAAAAGGAGAAAGCTTGTTATTGCTTTGATTTAAGAAAGAAGAGATATGATAAGACAGTACATGGTGAATTCCAGGTACGCAGGGAGCCACAGCTCCTGTACCCAGTCCTAAAATCTCCTACCTCCCAAATCATCAAAATGCTATAAAGTCTCACATGCATACAAAAAACAGACTTGGACATGCCAACTCCAAAACAGGCTACTACTCCTATTATCAGAGTTTGTTACCACATGTGGATAATGAGTTACAATGAGTTACAATGGGGTTTGACCTTCAGCCAGGTAGTTTGGCTGCTCGGTCTGCTCAACTGTTCCAACTGCACAAAAAATATCCATGAGGTCGGAAATAAAACGATAAGTGTCATTAGTTTGCTTCTGCAAGAAATGAATAGCATCCTCAGAGCTAGCTTGAGAATAGTAGGAAGTGCCTAAATTGTCCAGAAATTTTCTATGAGAAGAGGGGAAGTCAGGAAATAACTGCGCATAAGTCCTTCGAAGAGAACACACAGAAGCGCAAGAACAGAGGAACACAGCATGCTTTTCATCTTGGAGTCCTCCTTTGTCACACCGATCACAAGCAGATGTGTGCTCCTGCCAAATTGATGTCTCAACTCTTCAAGTATGAGCATGTAAGCAAAAACTCTTCAAGTATGAGCATGTAAGCGAAAACGTGCTATGTTTCTCAGCGCGCGCTTGGAAGGGAAGGGAAGGGTTACATAGCTGTACCTGCCTGCGGGGGCAGCTTAGCACGCGCTTGCCCAAATCAAGATGCAAATACCTGGGGACAGAAAAGGGCGCGCCATGAACAGACAAGGTTCTCAAAGGAAGTGCCATCCAGTGATGATACTTGGCTAATTTGTTCGTATGTTCACCATGTCTTAACGAGGTATCAGCATTCCACACACCTCGCAGCCTTTTTCTCAGATCAACAACAAACTCCCTCATGACTATAGGCTGCCCTGACCGAACACAATGAGTAAACACGTTGCACCTGTCCAAGCCTGTGCAGACAGCCAAAAATTCTGAGGTCCAGCATTTATGGGAAAGCCTGCTCATTTCAACATCTGCTTGCAGTACCTCATGTGGATACAGTACATCTGCTTGCAGTACCACATGTGGATAAGAGAATCACCAATGCCTTTAGGAACATGTCCTGTATATCCTCACCCATGAAGCGCACCATCTTACAATATTGCACTGGCACCCTCTATAACCAAAAACATGCGGTTCGCTTCAAAAGGTCCACTAACCCATTATGCCCTCTCCCAGGCTGTCAACAATTAGACAGCGCACTCCACATGCTTTCAGGCTGCCAAAATCATATCATCTTCAGTATGAAAACTGGACGCCACAATATTGCTGGAAGAATGACCATCAAAGCTCTCGGTAAAAGCCCTTAGGAAGCAGGCTTGGTTAACACGGACAAAAAAAGAGAAGAAAAGGAAAGTTTACGCCAGCCAAGAGGCAGCGTGCATTAAAAATGGTTCCCTGACTAGCGAGCTAAAAAGGGTCTCACCAAAGGGCCCTCAAACCTAAACTAGACAGAGCTAGCCTAGGAGAAAGCCAGAAACAGAGCAAATGAGGATCTCGAGGGTTGGCCACCATGCTCCTGAACGCTTAGACTCTCCTCCTCCTGCTCTCCTCCGCCACGCGCCCAGCAAATCCTCCCCCAGAAGTCCCCCGGCAATGGAGTGCGTGTCTGGTGTTAGTATTAGTCGCTATTAAGTAGTAGTTGTCAATCTTTGGAAAGCACGGCAACTCAATTTGGATGCTAATGATTTAGCCTTATGCCTGGCCAAACCCAAGTTGATAAGAGCCTGAGGTTTAATGGTGTAATCGGTATAAAAAGTGCCTGCCACACCAACTACTAGTTCTTAGTCACCTTGTTGTTCTTGTTAGGGTTTCACGAGCTGCGGTTTTGAGCCTTTTTTTTGAAATGTTGGCATGCTGGGCAGTTGCAGCTTCCAGACTGGTTGACACCAGGGCAGAATTTAAGTATAACAAGGTGAATGTCCCTGTCTTGAGGAAGGATCCTAGTAGGATCAATGTGGGCAGGTCGTCCTGGGATAGAGCGCACAAAGACAGCATCAGGGCGGCTATGGTGTCGGTCAGAGGAGCTAGTACCATTGGAAAAACCCAGTCAGGAACAGTACGGAAGACATTCTTAGGGACTTCTATACCCTGCTCCAGGAGTCTTTCTTTGCAGCAGGCATCCATACCAATAAGGGACGAGCCATATCTGCCTTTGCTGAGGGCTTTAACACAGAAGCTAAGGCCATCATGGTGCCTATTGGTGTACGTCCCATTCATTGTTGGGTTGATGCATCTAAGGGCAATGTGGTCAATGCTGTCCATTTCATCGCATAATGGGCAGCAAGCAGAGGTGGAAGGCATCTTGATTCTGTAGGCATGTTTTTGAGTGTAAACTGTTCCTGTGGGATTTTTAATACTTTAATCTGATGTTTAAGGGTGATGTTTGGCTTCTTCCAAAAGGATTTGCTGATTTCTTTGTTTGCGAGTTGAGAGGGTGGGTTATGAGTTTCTGAAATGACAGTGATGGTTGGGGGAGTGGGCTGTATGTTGTAGTTTAGCCTCTGCCTAACACGGACAAAGGAAGTGATGATGGGTTGCCACAGCACAACCTTCAAATCCCTGCACATCTGCCGACAACTTGCCCGATCCTCATTAGTTCTGTTTCTTCCCTCTCCTAGGCTAGATGTAGCTTATGTAGTTTTAAGGGACCCTTGGTGAGGCCCTTTCTAGCCTGCTAGTCAAGGGACCTTTCCTTAATGCAGGCCGGCCTTTGGCCAGACTTTTCTCTTCTTTTTCTTTTTTCCCTGCACATGCATCAAATAGGATTATACCCCCTTTACTCTTACCACGTTATTTTACTAAGAGTTCACAGAGGACCAGTGTAGCTAAACAACTGAATGCTAACCAGAGACATGCGCACTTGATTGGAATAAAATATTGTGAGGACACGAGACCTGGACAACAGTTGGAGGCGGCACGGCGGCAGCATGCAGACCTCTGCAAACTTAAAAGTGCAATAATGTTGACTCTTCATACTATCCTTTTGGGTTTTAGCGGATCTGGGTGTTAGCTCTTAAATGTCTCAACCCCAACAATGAACGGGATGCACGCCAATAGACACCATGTTGGATTTGGCTTCTGTGTTGAAGCCCCCAGCAAAGCAGATATGACTCATCTCTTATTGGTATGGATGCCTGCCGAAATGAGAGACTCCTGGAGCAGGGTATAAAAATCCTGACAACATCTCCTGAGCTATCCCTAACTGGATTTTCCTTCATGGTACTGGCACCTCTGCCTAACACCATAGCTGCCCTTACGCTGTCTTTGTGTGCTCTATCCCAGGCCAGCCTGCCCACCTTGACCCTACCAAGGCCCTCCTCAAGGCATGGACATTCATCTTGCTGGTTTTAAATTCTTCTCCAATACCAACCCTCTTTCCATTCTGGAAGCTGTAATTGCCCAGCATGCCAGCACTACAATCAGGCTCAAAAGCACAGCTAAAAAAACTCGAACAGAAACAACAAGGTGACCTTGCACACCATCTTAATTGGTGGCAGGCATCATCTATAATGACTACACCAACAAAGAAACTCATCAACTAAGGTTTTATCAGGCAAAAAGCTAAATGATTAGCATCCAAATTCAGTTGCCATGCTATCCAAAGATTAACAACTATCATTAACAACAGACATGCATGCTTCTCAGGGGGCTTGACACGTCAAATTGTGGTTATTACTGAATCGTTGCACAACCTAGTGTGTGAGGTGTGACCTGTATTTAAGTGGGGTTCTTTTATAGGATGCCCTCTCTTATTCAACCTTCTGTTCCACCTTCAATTGAGTTTTGGCGCTGTTTCTGTTATCCCTGGCCTTGTGCCAGGGGTGCCTTGTCCCTGATGTAACGCTAACCTGGTGAAGCTGGTCCGGACACTGTGTCTGCCCCAGACGTTCTCTGCGTGCTGCAGCCAAGCCAGCATTGTTCAGCAAGACCAAGAGCAGCTCGGCAGCAACATGAAAGAAAGAAAGAAAGACTACGCTTGCCAAGTCCGGCCACGTGCATTAAGGAAAAATCACCTGTCCTGAAAGGCAGGGCCCACCACACAGAACAAGAAGAAGAGCAAGCACAGAAGCGACATGAAGAAGAGCAAAGTCGTTACACTCGCAACCCTAGCCAGCAGCTCGAGTGTACCCGTCTTTTATTGCATGGCAGGTACAGCTATGTAACTCTTCCCCTTCCCCTTCCCTTTATTGCATGGCTATTGGCAACCCTGGACGTTAAGCATTTCATGGCGCCACCACGGGTGTATAAACTGCTTCAAAAATAGTAAATGTGCAGTGACGGTGATTCAGCATGACAGGCTCCTAGAGAGGGGGGTAAGCTGCCCCCGCACGCAGGTATATCTATGTAACCCTTCCTTTCCCTTTTCTAGAGGGGGTTAAGCTGGGCGCTTCGGGACATATGTTAAAATTGGAACGATACAGAGAAGATTAGCATGGCCCCTGCGTAAGCTGGGCGCTTGGCAACGGAGAGCAAGAGAAGGAGAGCCTGGGCATCCTCCTGGACGGCAGACCCTCCAGATCCCTGTTTGCTCTGTTTCTGGTCTTTTCCTATGCTAACCGTGTCTAGTTTGATTTGAGGGTTCTTTGGTGAGACCCTTGCTAGCTTGCTTTTGTAGCCCTATCCTATCCTAGCTTGCTAGTTAGGGAACTTTTCCTTAATGCACGCAGCCTCTTGGCTGGCGTAAACTTGATTTTACTTGACTTGTATCAAAAGTAGGAGAGTAGGATAGCTGTGTCTGGTCTAGGTTTGAGTGAAAAGAAATAGGTAAAACTACACAGGCAGTGAGAATACTCCCTCCATCAATTATGGAAAAGGAGACATATTGGTTTAAAGAGCCGTTTGGGTTTGAGGGCCCTTTGGTGAGATTCTTGCTAGCTTGCTAGCCTGAGTTAGGAAACCTTTCCCTAATGCACAAAGCGGACCGTGCGCAGCCTTTTTTCCCCCTCATATTTACTCGCTGTAAGTGTGGGCGCAAACTGTTGCATTTTTTTTAACGCATTCTGGTTCGTCCAAGTGGGTGTCCAGCATAGGCTTTTCCTGTTTTACTTTTTCCATGGAGCAGGCTTTGGAGGCCGCAATGGACAAGTCAAACATGCAAACATGCCATTACTGGTCGCTTCAAAGCAGAGGCAGATATCTCCTTGGTGACTGTTTATGCCTCGAATTATCATGTGTGACAAAAGACTGCGCCGCTGGAGTAAGGTCATGTGCATGAGTGCACATCCAGGGGCAACGTGATTGACGCAATTCAATGCACAAAACCAGGAGCAGAGTGCAGTACAAGAGGACTGATTGAACTTTAAAGCATAATCTCTCTCCCTCTCCCTCTCCCCCCCCCCCCCCCTCTCTCTCTCTGTGTGTGTGTGTATGTGTGTGTCTCTCATTACTCAGATGCAAGCTCCGCTAACAATGTGACCTCTTGCTGGGCCTTGTCGTCTGCTGCTCGGAGGACCTTTAGGGGAACCTGTTGCCCAATTTGAAGCTCATCCAGTACACGTGAGAGGTCAGGTGGTGCCTTGATCTGTACCCCATTGAGCTGCGTGTAAGGAAGCAATAAGGTATGTGAGCGTGCAAGAAAGACGATTAGGAGCTTGCATGTCAGCAATCAGGCGAAGGAAGCAATGGGTGGAAAAAGCAAATTGTTGGAACCATGCAGTCTCATAAGCTCTCACATTTCCTACAAAGCTGATGACTCATTTTGAAATCCTGAGCTTGCATCATTGCCTGGGTGCCCACGAGCAAATCCACGTGCCCTGCTGGTAACATCTCATTTCCATCCACAACTGTTCATGCACGAACCTTTAAAGACGAGGCAAGCAGCACCTACAGATCTAGCCCACAAGAAGCGTGCATACACACACCTCTTTGATGACGTCCCCTGTGATGATGCCTGTGAGCCCGCGCCGAGTGGGCAGCAGCCCTGCACGCTGTGCCGCACCTCCAGGTACAACCAACTGCACCAGTGCACCGTCAGTGACGTTGAGTCGAGCAGCCACAGCAGGGCTAGCCACCTGCGCATGTATGTGTGTTTGTAAATATGGGTGTGTGTGACACTGTGTGTGACACTGTGTGTGTGTGTGTGTGTTTGCGTGCGCGCGCGCATGCGTGTGTGCGTGCACGTATGCACGCGCCTGCTTTTGTATGTCGCAAGAATATGGCACTGAAGTGCACTGTGCGCCCACTTGCATGCAGCAGCAGCAACAAAGAGATGTCTTGCTTGGAACCTGCGAGCTACAAACTTGAGGTTTGTCCAGTATTCCATCACAAATGCAGTTAGCAATCATGGAAGGCAATGAGGGACCACTGAGGCATCTGCATCCAGTGGCAGTGTGCAAGCAGTTTTAGGAGTGAGTGATAACTGGATGTGGCAATGAGCAACCACTCAAGCATTTGAAAATTTAGCGGCAGCATGCATGCACTTTAGCAGTGAGTTGTAAATAAAGATTGCAAGCAAGCAAAGAGGCAGTGAAACGTGGCTGTTGGCGTGCCTTAACAGCAGACAATTCTTGAAGGCAATGCGCAGCTAAGGCAGCAGCGTGCAAGCACCGAGGCATGCACTCACCTGGATGCCCAAAGAGGGCCGCACTACGCGCCCATTGCTGATTAGCTGAGGCACGATACGAGTTACCATGTCTCCTGGAATGGCAAAGCCCACTCCCACGCTGGTCCCTGAAGTCACAGGTGGGCAACAGGTACACATGCTCACTGAAACATGCGGCAAAACACCTTCAATTGAGACGCCTGATTGCTGTTGCAGGAGCATATTTGAGGGGAGGAAAAAGGGAAGTCATGCAGTCCTAAGAACCATCCCTTCATCAAGCAAGGAAAAGAGGATACGCAACGCAATAGGCACTAAGGAAGCTTCATCACTGTGGCTGGTATGCTGGCTACTTGGCCAGTGACTGATCATCCCAGAAAGTGGAAGGAAGGGGGGCTTCATCGCTTCAAACATTGTGGGGACACAGGATTCTGATAGGGTGGAGGATTGTGGATGCAACAAAGCCTTCGTATGAGCCGCCCTCCTGCGCATGACTGCACCAAGTTGCACATGACCGGGTAGGGGGCTTTTGTGGTAACAGGAGCTCACCAGTGTTTGTGAAGATGGCTGTGTTGATACCCACAAGGTGGCCTGCACTGTCTAAGAGGGGCCCACCACTATTACCTGCAACAAAAAATATATTTTTTGCCAGGAATAGTTATGGTGCACGAGATCTGTGCTCCAGCACAGGCAAGTGAAGCGTGTGCTGCATTGTATGACTGTGTTTCTGACTTTTCTTTTCTTCTTCAGCAAAACCTTCAAAGCAAAGACATTGCTATGCCATGTCCAATTCTAGTGCTTGGGTTTTATTCAAACATAGCATGTTGCAAAACAACCGCTACTAGCCACTTCTAAAATAAGTATGGCTGCAAAGACAGACCCAGCTGCACTCCGTGAACATGTTATGTCTTTTTCAGGGGCTCTGTGAATGAATGATCATCCCTTATTTTGACCCTGAATTGGGTAAGAGCGCACCTGGATTGATAGCAGCATCAGTTTGGATGCCCCCAGGAATGATGCTGCCTACAACACTCTGTACTTCCCGATTTAAGCCGCTGACAACACCCGTTGTTAACGTGTGATCAAAGCCAAATGGACTGCACAAAGAAACAGGAAGAGGCATGGTTGTTTGTTGGTGTGTTGGATTAGAAACAAGGCATCAGAAAATAGGCGAAATAAGTGGACCTCCTGAAAACAAGAATCCTCAACAAACAAGAGCTGAGTGAACCCAGGAAGCTGGACCTAATAACTATGATACTCCACTGCTCCATACAAGAGAAAATACAGGATTTCTGACAACACTCACCATCCTATTGCGAGTACCTGCAGAAAGGCAAGCAAGTACTGAGAATGTGAGGAGATGCTAAACGTGACTCAAGAGCAACTGTGTCAGATCATAAACGTAGCAGGCCAAGGTGCATGACTTTTACATGCCGATGTGCACATCCCTTCTATAAAAACCGTTGCCACGGTGTCGGCATCTTTGTATGCCAAGTTCATGAAAAGGAAGGAGAGCCCTTGCAGTGGTCGCGCACTCTGTGCCCATCAAATCCATTAAAATCAATGCCCAGCAAATTTGCAGCAAATAATCTGTTTTGAAGGAGGAGTCAATAAAAGCACTCCACGTGCTACACATGCTGGGATACGATTTTACATCCTTTCATAAAGATGCCTGCCCGATTGGTGACATGATTAGCTGCTAAAACTATTCCGCTTGCACACCGGCCAACAAGCAAGGTAGATACTCCTTTTTGCGAATGCGCACGGGCTCTCAAGCTCACAAACAAACAATGCAACAGCAAGGTAGGCGCACTTGTCGTTCAACGCCCAAGGGCGCAGACTGCCCGAGCGTGACTGCTCACATCCCAATTAACAGCAAGGTAAACGCACCTGTTGCCCAACGCGCAAGGGCGCAGACTGCCCGAGCGTAACTGGCCTCAGTTGCTCTGGTGGAGCATTGATCTTGACCTGCATGATGTTGGATGTGGGGGGCAGTGCTTCAGATCAAGACAGGTTGCAGAGCCATAAGGCCTTAAGCCAAAAAAAGAACTGCCTGCTGGCTTGTTCATTAAAAGGAGGAGCTCATGTAAAAAAAGACAGAGATTCAGATCAGGACAGGATTGACAGGGCATGTTGGACTTCCTGAGTGCATCCAGAGCTGCCAATGACGTGTCAATGTGCATGAGACAATGTACATGATGCTGGGCATTTTAAGCACATCCTACACAGTGTTGGGGATCTGCAATGCATCCAAGGCTGCCAATGGGTGTAAGTAGCCATGGGTAAATAGGGCGTCTCAATTTTCCAAAGAGGCTTTCCAAGGCTAGAAAAGCCTAGGCCTATGTGGGTATGGCCTAGTCGGGAGACTATGGTTTGAAATCTGCTTTCCATAGAAGGCTCCTTTTGAGCCAAATTTTCTCAGGCTGATCCTAGAAGATACCTAATGAACATATTCAAGTGGATCAGCTTCCCTTCAAGCTAGAATGGGTTGAAACAAAGCGATCCTGTCCCCCTCTCCTATCCCCCTCACTGCACTGGACCGAGTCATCAACACAAGGTGTCCCCATCTTCAAAAAGCTGCAATTTTGCCTCTAAGGCATTGTCATCGAATTCCAGCGTTGCAACATTACCAGTAATCAGCACCTTTGCATGCTCCAGAGCCATGTGAGCGTGATGCTTGGTGTTCAGCTGGCCTCAAGCTGACGATCGAGACACACTAGTTAAATTTGTGGAGAGCACGCATGCACAGAAGGCGTGAAGCAACTCCAGCTAAAAGCTCATGCACTGCCACAGCACCTTTCCCTTGCTCTTTGGCTGCTTAATTGCTTCAGGAACTGCATCTTGAACTGAGGGCCTCCTTACTCCTGCATTCCTAGGCACTTATCTCTGATCATCAACTCATCACACTGCCAAGAACTTGCATCTTCCATAGGACTCCAAAACGCTTCTCCAGGCAATACCTTCTCCATTTCCCAAGAATCTCTAGGTACTAATTGAACACTCAGTAACAGCCCCCCCCACCCCACCCCCCCCGAAAACTTGGTGACCCTCTTTGCCAACTAGGGTATGCCCATCCTGCCAAAGAGTCTCACCTACCCTCGCCTCGCTTTGGCCTAGGCGAGGCTAGGCGACTTGGCTACCCATCCCTGCTCTTCCTCTTGGTCTGTGTGGTGGGGCCCTTCCTTTCAGGACAGGTGACCTTTCCTTAAAGCACGCGGCCGGACTTGGCAAGCGTAGTCTTTCTTTCTTTCTTTCTTTCCACCCATCCCTAGGTGCAAAGCATCCTAAGTTCATCCAGGGCTGGAAATGGTGTGTCAATGTACATGAAACAAGAGAGGGCAGCGGTATGGAGCAGGAGCAACTGGATTGAGCTCCTGAGGATACCAGTCAGGGCTTTCAGTATTTCTTTAATTCTGTGAACTCTGTAACCTGTGCAGCAGCTCAAACACATCATCTAGACTGTTTGATGTCTGCCCAGGAAAACAAATGTATAAATAGTGGCATCAATACACATATGGGTCTGGGCAACCATACCCAGTAACCAGTCAGCTTGCCCTGATGGCCTTGCTTGAAGCGTTCCTTTGGCAACACAGAGAAGCTGCAAGAACCTGCTTGTACATGGCACATGATGACACAGCTCAACACCAGAGATTGACAACCACCCCCATGCTTCTCCTCATCTGTCACGGCATACTTGAGGACCCCTGTCAGCTCTGCTCCAGCAGCTCACTCTGAGCTTGATAGCAGCCTCTGCTTCACAAGGCTGCCCTCCCTTTTTACTGCCTCTGAGAGTGTGCCAACAATAGTGTGCAAATGGTGCACTGTGTGTCTTTGTAGCAGCTGCAGCTGTTTCTGGAGCTCCATCCTGAACAGCAAGTGCAGAGGTCGTTACCCTCCTCGATTGTCACCACCAAGGGACAAATTGCATACATAGGCTACGCTCACCACTGCCAGAACTGTGCTCTTGCTCACACTGACAAGCACCTTGTTGTATGTCTGCACACCATCCTTGCCCGTCACATCTCTTCCAACAAACCCATAGCCAGCCCATACCGTTTGAAGACAAGCCCACCATTGTTGAAGACGAGCAACGCACAAAGGGCACAAATGCTGGCATGCTCACGGCCCTCCTCCCTGACTGTTACACAGAGCTGTCAGCAATAGGCTCCGCTTTCTTGTTTTAGCCTCTTTACTTTCACAAGGGTTGCACCCACCACTGCCAGATCTCTGCTCTTGTCTGCGCCCACCAGCACGCCGTCATACGTCTGCTGCACACCATCCGTGCCCAACACAGTCACACGAGCTACACGTGGAGGACCTGCGGCAGCCTTCAATGCGTTGGGACCCAAGCCTTTCAGCACGCTGCCAAGCACTGCGTGTACATGCACAATGTATCGAATATAATCAAGAGATCAATTGCAAGGCGCATTTGCACTAAGGCCTCCGGTGCATTGGGGCCCAGGCCCTTCAGCACACGCTGCCAAGCACTGCGTGTATGCGCAAAACGCAAAGTTGTCAACTACTCAAAAATTCAACCAAAAGCACATCTGCACTTCAGCCTTCGGTGCATCGGGACCCAGAGGCCTTCCAGCATATGCTGCCAAGCGCTGCACAAATACGCGCAGCAGACCAAACCGATCAATCAACTAATCAATCATTTTATGAATCTTTATGTTAAAGCGTCTTTGCATGTGTTAGAACTCTTCAGCGTGTTAGATCTCATGCCTTCCAGCATGCTGTAAGCGCTGCACAAATACGCACAGAGGCACAACAATCATGGAGTATGTTTGCAGCCATATTCCTGGCCAAGGACCAAGCCGACAGTGAATCAAAGTGAAGATGCTCCTGTACGTATCTTGCCAAGGACCATGCGTGCAATGGACCAAAGGCAAATGCTTTTGCATAATTGTTCTGCCAAGGACCAACGGACCAATGTGCAAATATTTCTGTACGTTTCTTGCCAAGGACCATGTGTGCAATGGACCAAAGTGCATACATCTTGTACAACAAGCATGGACCAATGGCATGGACCAATGCGCAAAAGACCAAGCAAAGTTCTGTACAGCAATGGGGATCAAAAGGGCAGTCTGCATGCATGCATCCCATCTGATTTTAAGCTCTACTTGAGTGTGTGGGGTAATGCGCAGTGAATTAATGAACATGTTCGCAAGCAAGGAAAAGCACAAACTGCTTTCATGGTGCCTCCAAGCGTGTGCCAGGCCTTCTTTGTAGGCTACTCAAGGAATTGTTGGCCTACATTGAAGTGCAAAGCATGCTCATCTATGCTTTGAGGCATCCGCAAATGCAGCATGTTTGCCTAGCTCACGACATAACAACACTCATGTGAAACATAGCATGCCTAACAAGAGTTTCCAGTCCTTTCTACCACACTCAATAATTCCGAGTCCATTCTACCACACTCAATAATTTCCAGCCCTTTTTGCCACACTCAAGAATTTCAAGTCCATCCTACCACACTCAAGAATTTCCAGTCCTTTCTGCCACACTCACCGTGGTATCCCACACTCACCGTGGTATCCCACACTCACCGTGGTATTCCAAACTCACCGTGGTGTTTTAAACTCACCATGGTAGTTGGTGACAATGTTCCCCTGTTGGTCCCATACGACGCCTGAATTCCACAAATAAGATGCACCAAAAATGCGCATGATTGACAAGGCAGAAAGCGATAAGTGGCAGCACCCCCTTCAAAGCAAGTTGTATGAAGGCTTTTTTAATTAAAGGCTTTAGCAAAGAGAACACACACAAACGCGCGCGCGCACACACACACACACACACACACACACACACACACACACACACACACACACACACACACACACAAGCGAGAGAAAGACCAATTCGTTCTGAGTTAAGAATCACCGCATGTTTCATGAAATCTAAGTGTGTAACACATTGTCATGTTTGTGGCAAGCCTGCTGATTCATCCTTTTCAATCCTTTCTTGCATCAACTCCCTTTTTTTGTAACAGGCCAGCAGCCAGTCGCTTTGACTGAAGGCCTTTACACTTCTTTAAACTATAACCTGTAAGCCGTAGCAAAACACTGGTTAATGGCATCATATCCTGTGATGCAGCCCCCACTAGCCCTTTCTGTGCAGCATTGTCAGACTCCAAGAGATGCACAGAAGGGAGGTGTTAATCTGATGCAAATTTGTTCGATGTGGCACAGCTTTTAAAGCACAACTGAATGGTCAGCCTTAAGGCAAGTCTATTTATAGCTGGAAAAAACATTTAGCAAAAAAATGTGACCCCATTTTGGTGTCACCGAGCAACCCTGTCGCCTCAACCCTGCTACATAGTTTCTTCTTCCTCTCCCTGCAGACTCCCTGGACTCACCACTGCCATTGCCCTCAGGCACATCGACTTCAGGCACAGCTGCTGCACGTCCCTGTGTGCATGCGGGCATGCGTGCGCGTCTGTGTGTGTATGTGCATATGGATTAATGAGTTGTAAGTTTCATGCGCATATGCATTCATAAGTCATATATTTCGACTCAACTGATTTCAACTTGATTGCATTTAGTTTGTGTTCCTTTTTAAAAGGCATGGTCTGGCTGCAGTTTGCCTGGACGGCATAATGGACGGCATAATGTGATTCAAATTTAACAGATATCCCAGCTCTACCCACTTGGATAGCCATGGGCTGAGCGGAAGGATGGGAATACCATTTCTGGCAGATGATCGAGACCATAAGATTATGGTTGCTTACCCGGATCGTAATGTCAAAGATGTTGACCACTGAGTAGGTGTTAGTGTCAAAGACATTGATGAGCTGCTCCTCCCTGCAAGCAAGGTTTCCATTGTGAACTGAAGGTGCCATGCATATGCCGGAGCTTCATGGAGCACATCCTAAGTTGATTTCCTGCATGCATTCCAGAGGCTTAAAACAAAGGCAAGTGTTGGCTACATGAGACACATTACACATTCATGCTTGAATGTCATGCTTTGAATAAGGTGTTTTCTGAAGCCTTCATCTCCATTTGCTGTTGAGTGTGCACGCACACACATATGTGTGTGTGTGTGTGTGTGTGTGTGTGTGTGTGTGTGTGTGTGTGTGTGTGTGTGTGTGTGTGTGTGTGTGTGTGTGTAAGCGCAGCAAATTAGGAAAAACATCGAGCTGATGCGAACATTCGTCACAGCAAGCTGCACATTGTACAGGTGCACAATATTGATGATCCTACCGGCTTGTCAGTTGAGTGGTTGGAACAATCTTTGGCGTGACTTGCTCAAGTGTCAGCGGCTCTGCTTGACTGCTGGGAGCTTTCAACAAGGATGCTGTGAGAGGGAGGGTAGCTGCCATCCCCAGATGCAGTGAACGCCTCCCAATGGTTTTCTCCACTTCTGAAGATGAGGCAGCATATTGGTCCTGCTTTTCCAGGGCTGAGCAGAACGATGTTGCCTTCCTGGTGTTCTGCAGCCTGCTGTAGGGTAGTAGGTTCCCACTGCAAGAACTCTGTTTTGCCAGCAACTCGTGATGCAAGCACCTTCCGGCTTGCATATTTGCCTTGTTTTCTTGAAATTTGTGAATGTTCAAATGTAAATGATTATGGTGCGTTTTGACGAGAAGATCTGAAGACGCTCAAAACCAGCATAGCCGAATCCATGGTCTGTCAAGTGCAAAAACTGCTTTTTCAAATAATGTGTGGATTTGAGTCTGTCACAATTAGAATGAATTGAGCAAAGCTAACCTGTCTGTGCTTTGAGTTGGACTCTTGGCGTTCTCGCATCCTCTTAATTATCACTTTTCTGTCGACCCTCGAAAAGAGCGTAAAAGCCACGTAAGCAAATTGCAACATTTCAAAAACAAATATGGAGTAACAACCCGCTGGATTTTTCTTCAAGAGTGTTTCAGCACAGGTGTTTTCCTTGGGGAAGCAAGTCAGCCAAGAGGAAGAGGAAAATGGCTCCTTGGCCAGTGACTTTTTTGAATGATGCTGTGAACAATCTCCTTTCGGCCTTGCATTCTTGAGTGCTCCCTTCGTATCCGGGGTAGGCCAGGGTGCGCTTGTGTTATCTCAATGATCAAATGATCTTAGGTATTTAAAATTACGAGTGCATGAGGTGCGAACCGGATAACATTTGCTGTGGGACTTGTAAGGCTACAGAGGGCTTTTGTAATAACAAGTGTCCCCATGCTATTAAACTCCTGGTGTGCGACCCCAGGATTTGGACTTCAGAGCCAAGCGCGCCTTGGATCTTTGGACCTGAGACCCCAGTTTCCGAAGGGGAGACCACATACAAACCCCAAGTATTCTGTCTCTTGAGGGAGGGAACCTACCCAGAGTGCATACAAAAACAGGACAAAGAGGTACCGCTCAAACCCTGGGTCTAACCTCCCACACATAAGAGTTGGCTGGGATCGTGTCATGGGGAGGCCTTCTGCCTACTCCTGCATAACTCATGTAACAGGATCCCTTCTTTGTATAGCATTCCAAACTTCGACCCCCCTCCAACCCAAGCAGCAAAAGGAGGCCATGAAAATGAAGGCCCTCACGTCCAGCACCCCCCTGACAAGCTGCCCACATTGCGATTCAAGCTGCAGAGCTCTCTATGAAACATATGCGCCTGGCACTGGAGATGACAGCTGCCCTCTGCTGGTGGTGAAGGGGACGCCCTTGTAGCCTGGCACCCCAGCTGCAACCAAATCAAAGGTGACATGGGGTTTGAGACACCTGTTGCTCCATACCAGGTTGTGACCAGTTGCGCATGGCACACGAGGAACACAAGAAAGCGGGCTGTCTCCTTTCAATGAAGACAATCAGACACACAACAGATACAGCACAGGAGGATCAATAGATGCAACAAAAGGCACAGCCCAGAGTATTCCAACCCTGGCCAGATGTAACAGAAAGGGGGATGACATCTCCCAAGCTAAGCACCATGCACTTCACTTTGCCCTCCTACTTTGGCGATGCCCGAAGAGGCATCTACCAGAAGGGATCATGCTTTGATTCGCGAGCCACTCACCTGCATCCGTCTTCATGTCTGGGAAGAGGCGCTCCAATATCTTCTTCTTAGGGTTTACCTGCCAGTGCACACACAGCAGCATCAGTTCTTAACACTTACAAAGCACAAATGCCTCCGTTCAATGTTCCCCAATGCATTGGAAAGGATTTACGGTATGTACGGCCCACTTTGATGCAGCCATCAGACAAGCTCCATACACATTGACAACAATACACACTTAAAAAGGATGAAAAACATTGTCAGTCTCCAAGTCTTTCTGGCTCCAATGCAGTCACTTCTATCCCATAAGTCAGAATGAGCTGAGTTCAAGGAGTGCAGGAGTGCAGAGGTCCTCCCCCACAGCAGAATCCTTGAGGCAGGCCCACACTGGAAACTTTTAGAAGGCTCGGCAAGCATCACACAGGCCTCTGCAAGCCATCTGCGGCCCAAAAGGTGGTACCTTTGCCAGTTGCGTTGGATGCGCATCTACCCAATCCCACACTTCTGCCTCCTCCAAGCAAAACGGAACAAGACAATCACTTCACCTGCAAGCGGCATCCACTTGAGCCAACCTGTCTGCCTGCACTGATTGACCCACCTCTTCCAAGGGCGGCTGCTCAAACCCAGCCACAGTGACTCGGTCGCCTGGGGCGGAGCCCTCTGGGGGAGCCACAGGCACCACCCTGTCCTTGGCCTCACTGGAGGCACACAGCACCTGTGCATGCGTATGTGTGTGTATGTGTGTCTAATTGCATCTCACTTGTCGTGTTCCCACAGCATGATTGCGTCAATATGATCACACTTGTGCATGGACTTCCGCCTGTGTGAAGGCGCCCCTGTAAAAAAGCGCAATTTGCTGTCCTTGGAAGCATTTTGCCTCCATGTTTAAGTACTGCACAGGGCAGGGAATGATGTGTGTATGTTGTAGGGATACAGACAGGAAAAGGGAGCTGAAAGTAAGATGAAAGCAATGTGTTGCAGAGCCTCAGACTCCATTTTCACATTTTCCCACCCACTGAGAAGGTTGCACTTCAACATTGTGAACAGGTAAGAAGGGAAGTTGGGCCATCAGAAAGCACATTCCTCTCTGTTGAGGTTCTGGCATTGAAAGCATGCATCAGACGGCAGTATCAACGCCAATGAAGTCCAGAGCATAAAATATGTGGGCACACACACATACAGACACACACATACACGCGCACAAATACACACACGTGCGCATGCGCTCCTGCACACACTCGTACCATGCCATAGGACATGACATCCCGCATCTTGGCCGGCTTGAGGTTGCACACCACCACCACCTTCCGGTTCTGCATCTCCTCGATGGGCACAAACTTGACCAGCCCACTGATGACCTGTGTCATTCAGAAGGCACATTGAATCACCGTGGTTGTGTATGTGTTGCTAAATAGCTTGACCACCCACTGATGACCTCAGGAAGCGCCATACAACAGTTTTGGTCTGGGACAAGAGCCACCCCACAACATGATTGTTCCTGACCAGCACTGGATGATCAATGGCAAAAGGAAAGGCAACGCCTTAAGGGAGCAATTCAAGGTAATGACCAGGCCCCTGCTGACTTGCGCATGCATCCATTGGGCGGCACCTCCACTCACTCATTCGATGATCACACATACGTGCCAGTGGAAACAAAGTTCCAATTTTCTAGAGGCAGCAGGATATGTGCATGCTGTTGAATGTACATGCCAGGAGGAGTCAGGCGCGTTTCAAAGAGCACGGGCCAACCACTCCGTGCCTGGCAACCTCAGCAGGAAGACGCTTAAACATTCGTCACATCACATGCATTTGTCGCACCACACGCCAGGTCACTCACAATAAATCACACGCCAGACGTGCACATTTGCCTTTGCTGGCATGCCTGACACTTCAGAGTGGTCGGAATGGCACGATGGTTTGAGTGGCCATCAAGAGTGTGCGAGCAATTTTCTTGACTGTAATGGACCTGCGTCTATTGGTCTAAGAGGGATTCAGGGCCTGCAGGGCCTTGCCTTTGCCGGCATTCATGCAAAGGCAGCGATGCGTTCAAACATGATTGTGTCTACACACAAAAAAAGCATCGAGCTCACTGGCAAGTTTGAAGCAGCTTGCAACGTTGAGCCTACACCTACCTGTCGAGGCGCATCCTCCCCTACATCGATCTCTTCCAAGTACAAAGCATCCGCGTTGGGGTGCTTGCCGACCTGCTCAGTCAAAGCACAGGATGGCACAGATGTTGTCTTCCATCCAATAACAGATAGCCTGGTATCAGGGCTGCAAGGTGTGACTGCACTGCCCAGGCTGGACATTTGGGCTAAACAAACCAAAGCGAAAAGCATCCCAACACAAGGCCATGGCAATGGCAGTTTTAATCCCAACCACCTCCACTTTGACAGCCTGGCCGCCACCTTTATGCACACTTCACAAAAGAACAGATGCATGAAGGAATTTCTACCGTTTGACATGGCTAGCAGCTAGTCAAAATGTACGTACGAGGATCAGAAAAAGGCGTGCATCCTGTCAGATGTCTAACAGGTTGCAACCCCTATCCTCATGCTCTATGCACTGACCTATTTTCACCTATTTTCATGCACAGGCCTGACAATCTACCCCTCAAGCAAACACATCACCCGAACAAAGAGCGCGCAAACACACACATACACACATACACACACACACACGCACATCTCGCAAGCTCACCTTTGTGATCTCGCAAGCTCACCTTTGTGATCTGGCCCACCCGGAGGTCCAGCATGTCTATCCGTGCCTCGTCATCCTCAGCCCCCTTCTTGCCCCCGCCCGACTCCTTCTTGGCCTTCCCCCCATCAGCTGCCGGTGCCGAGTCCTTCTTGCCCCCTTCCTTCTTGGCTGCTGGTTTGCCACCTGCATGCAGCAGACAGTGAGTGCGCATGAGTGTGTATGTGTGTGTGTGTGCGCGTGTGCGCAACAGACAGCACGTGCGCGCAAGCAGCAGCAGGCTCCGTGGCGTTTGCCCTCCAAATCAATCATGGACTCATCTTGGCACTACACTGGTGGCGTGGCCTCAGAAGTCTGAGTTTAGAGTTGCAGAGTTGCATTGTTGCACAGTTGCATAGACCTTTCAGCCCCTTCCTAAAAACTGGCAGAAATTGTGTGTGAAGCACTTAAAAACAATCATACCCTCACTCCACCCCAAGGGTAAGTTGGGGCTTTCCAACCCTTTGCCTGCCCTTCTTGCCACTCCCTGTCTGCCCTTGTTTCCACCCCCTGCCTGCCCTGTTTGACCTTGAAACCAACCCCATACCTGCGGGCGGCTGAGGCTTGCCGCCCCCTGTCTGCCCTTGTTGCTGCTGAGGGGCTGCCTGCTTGGCATCCCTCTCTGCCTGTGTGCCACCATACCTGCAGAAGTGATAGGCAAAAAATGCCTTTGCAATTATCTGCATGTGTGCTTTTCCACCCGAGTAGAAAGAAAATAAGATGGGCTATCCTGAGCGTTTGTGTTTTGCACCAGAAAGAATGCCCTCAGCCTTCTACGATCAACTTTTGAGTAACAAACAAGCACCAAAGAGGATTTAAGTCTCATGTACAGAAAAAAGCAGAAAGGAAGATACTGCCAAGCCTGCACCAAACATCATCAGCGCTGTCATTGAGCCTCTGATAGCCGGACGAGTATTTACTGTTGTGAGAGCTGGGCATCACTTAGCTATACTCAAAGCAACAGCACGGATGGAAGGCTCTTACAGGACTCTTGCAACCTCCCTGCCCTGCACCAATCGGACAAACACTCAAATAAACATCCTTAAATAATGGTGAGAGGCATGGCTACAGCCACATTCGTTCCCACAAGGGCTGCCCTCAGAAGACAACATTTCAGCATGCGAGCACAAATACACACACGCGTATGCACACACAGGCACACACAAATAAAGCACACACAGACCTGGCTCGCAGCTCAGCGATGGTTGCATCTGGTATAGATGACACTAACGGGCTAGGAGTGCCAATGTTGTGGCCAGGTAGAGACAGTGTGTGGGGAGCAGATGCGCCTGTTTAAGCATCAGAGGGCAAAGGTTTGGAAAATATTAGCAGTGTGCAAGCAATAAGCAATTCTTGAACATTGAAAAGTCTTCACATTTCCAAATCAAATATCAATGCTGGGAACTTCGTGAGACTGCTTGTTAGAAAACAAGTTGCGCATCATGACCTAAATTGCTGCAATATCTAGTGCATTCATCTTTCCTACGCTTGCAACAAAAAGTCCACGAGCTCTCATAACCAGGATCATTCGACTTGATCAGGGTTGATTAATAAAAGTGTGCGAGCCTTTGCACTTTTAAAGACAGGTGCACAGCGTTACATGCAAATGCACACGATAAGAATGGGTGGTCCACTTGAAATTTGAGCACGTATTTGCCCTAAACTAGAGCAGGACAAAATGGTCAACCATGGCACAGGTCAATGGCACTCTCAAATTACACTGTCAATCAGTTGCACAGTCAGCTGCACAGTCGAGGGCGCACTCAAATCGTGGCACAAGCCAATGGCACAGTGAAAATGTCTGACACAACCAGGAAACTACACAGATAATGTGTGCGTGCATGCGTGTGTGTTGTGTATTTATATGTGTGTGTGTTGTGTGTGCGCATATGTGTATATGTGTATGTGCGTGTGCCTGTGTGTGCATGTGTGTGTGTGTCAATGCATGCATACCTGCGATCATGGCATCTGTCAAGTCTGCTGCTGACAGGGGCAGGGCCATTTGCTGCATGATGCGTGCTGTCATGGAGGGCATGTAGGGCTGGATGAGGGCGGCCAGCAGGCGCACCATGCCCACGGCTGCGGGTGCATTGATGTCAAAAGTGGGTCAATGCACGTCAGTTACAAGATGAACAAGCTGTGGATCGGAGCAAGGCGGCATGCGTGCCGTCATGGAGAGCATGTAAGGCTGGATGAGGGCGGCCAGCAGGCGCACCATGCCCACGGCTGCGGGTGCATTGATGTCAAAAGTGGGTCAATGCACGTTAGTTACAAGATGAACAAGCTGTGGATCGGAGTAAGGCGGCATGCGTGCCGTCATGGAGAGCATGTAAGGCTGGATGAGGGCGGCCAGCAGGCGCACCATGCCTACGGCTGCGTGTTCACTGGCGTAAACAGTGCATCAATACATACATAGCCAAAAGATGGAGAAGCTGTGCAGAGTAGGTAGCGTGCATGCCCAAGCTGAAAGATGCAGATTGGACGAGAACCATCAGCATGGGCAGCGAGGCTTGTACACTCACAATACAAGCTTTGCATTGTCAATACTTTGTAATCTTTCGTTGTGCCAGACTCTCAACATATGAAGAGAAGGCTGCTACTGTAGTGAAGCAGTTCCTGCCGGTATAGCATGTCAAGCAAAGGGACAATACCAAGGGGCAATACCTTACGTGGGGCAAGACCTTACGTGAAAGGGCAGTCGCAAAACCAAATTCACAACCCATAGTTTTCAAGTTAGTGTTGCCTTTTTTAACCAGTGCAGCCCACTTTTTCCTCTGCACCTGCTTTTCCTGTCCAACACAAAAATCAGGCGCAATAGGAACTTAGGGAAACAGGGTCAGGCCAAAGAGAGGGTATGGCACAACCAACTGTATCCAGCACCATCTCTCAACACCTTATATAGCTCCACACACAAAGCAACACCTCATAGCTCCTCACGCACAACAGCCACCACTCACATGCCGTTACAATGCTTGCGGCATGCTCCATATCCTTCTTCATCAGCTCCCATGGTTTAGTGTCCTGCACGGCCAGCAAAACAAGTCTTTGATGTTTAACGTTTACCCGCATGGACAAGTGGGAGAGGCTTCCTCTTGCCCAGGACGCACGGGTTTCAAACCCAAAATTTTCATCCACCATAAGATAAATGGTAATTGTGACATGAAACCCCTTCTTGTATATACAGAGGCGTTGCATGAGTGCCAGGACATTTCCTGGGGGCCGGGGCATTTCCTGAGGGCTGGGTGAGGCATAACAGCCTTTCTCTGAGTATGATCACGCTCAGGGTAAATGACCACTTGAACTGTCTTGTGGACACAGAGGAGCGTCGCATGAGTGCAGGAGCACTCCCTGAGTGAGGGCTTTTGCTGCAGCCTGGATCAGAGGATATTTCCAAAATGTTTCCACGAGCGAAACAACAATGTCACGCAGCTGCATGTCAGGCAAGGCAGGGGGCACAGCAAAGTCATGGCAGGCACAACAGTGTCATGCAGCTGCACGGCAGGCAAGGCAGGAGGCACAAGCAAAACGAGGAGCAGCGAGTTCAGCGGGAATGCGCACTAAAGCCGCTTTGCTCTCTGCTCCCACTCTTGTTTGAGGGCATGGCTGTGGTATGTCTCAGCTTACGCTCAATACATGGGAGATATGCCGGGCTTTCCTGCCAGCCGAGCGTGTCACGTGGTGCATTACAAGTCATGGTGCATTGAGTCACGGTGATAGCAACTGAGTCATGGTGCATTGAGTCATGGTGATAGCGATAGAGTCACGGTGCATTGAGCCATGGTGATAGTGATTAGATCATGGTGCACTGAGTCACGGTGACAGCGGTTAAATCATGGTACATTGAGTCATGGTGATAGCGATTGAGTCACGGTGCATTGAGTCATGGTGACAGTGATTAAGTCATGGTGCACTGAGTCACGGTGATATCGATCAAGTCATGGTGCACTGAGTCATGGTGATATCGATCAAGTCATGATGCACTGAGTCATGGTGATGGCGGTTCGATTTGCTAAGAAGCAGGTCTTGCCTGGATGAATTTGTTGCCCTCTGCACTGACGGACATGGCGACACGGATACCCTCCCGCAGCTTCTTCTGCTCCATGGCAGCAAGGTACTCCGCCACCTGTAGCCGCCAGCAGATAGGAACATCAGCCAGCAGCGGGAAGGGACGTCAGCCAGCAGCAGGAAGGAACACCCGTCACGCATTATGGCATGATAAAAAAAAGAAAAAACACATAAATATATGCGCTGACACAGAGTGTGCACAACGTTGATCAGCAACCTGAGCAAGCTGATGCGCCCCTCAAAAATGTAGGAGAAAGAGCACGCAGGCAGCATGGGGGAAGGAGAAAGCTCCAAGACCAGTCAAGGGATGCACTTCTGCGTGCAACCCACTAGGCGCGCAGAAATGCCCAATGGAAGCATCCACCTTTGGAGCCACATCTGAAGCCACTTTTTCAGAGCCGCAACGAAACTCGGAAGTCACATTTCACCCAACATCTGCCACATTGGGCGCACTCGTTTTTGGAGCCACCTCGTGTCCAAGGTCTGCCGTAATGGGGGCACCCAATTTCAAAACTACCACATTCTGTCCAAGACTGCCAAAACGGAATAGAATGGAAGCACTCACCTTTGGAGCCACATTCCGCCCAAGGTCTGCCAGTTGGTCCGCCCCTTTGCTGGCATGTGCCTCTGGGATCTTACCACCGAAGAACTTGCTCACAAACATCAGGCCCCTGTTGCACGCACAGAAATGCACAGGCATACAGAAGCACGGGCTGAGGGAGCGAGGGAAGCGGCGGAATGACGTACGGGCCATACAGATGCTCTGAGATGAACATGTGGCATACTGTGTGCAATAGGCAGAGTGTGTTTCTGAGAATTGTCCCTTACAGTGGTTGCACGTGGGTGCGTCAAACCAAGTCAGATTCAGACCCAGCTCAAGCATGCTGGCAAGGTGCAAACACACTGAGGTACACAACCAAGTGGGGAGTGAAAAAGGGACGAAGGACAGGCAGGCAATGCCCTCATCTGGAAGCACACTTGGAAGCTTTGTTTGCATGTACTCGCATACTGAGATTCCCCGACAGCACTTCTTTGCACCACACTTTTTAGCGTGCCACACCACAAACAATGATGCACAAACACTGGGCGCACAAAAACTGTGCCTGCACAGCTTCAAGAGGGGATCATCAGTGACGTCTCTCCAGCCCTGTCCTTGCAGATCCCCCTCCTCTTCCACCTGTAATTCCCTGCGCTCCTTCCAAAGATCAGCCCGTGAGCAGCTCTCACCTGTTGATGAAGTTGCCCAAGTTTGCCAGCAGCTCGCTGTTGTTGCGCGCCTGCGCAAGATAAGGTCAGCCAGGAGCATGTGTGGAAGGAGACTCATGCGGCTGGACTGCAAACCCTAGTGCGACAGACAGACTATACAAGGAACCCGAACTTGAACACTGCCAGTTGGGGCGCACATATGCAGGGGAGCATGCGAAAAATACCTGATTTCGGGCCTCATTTAATCCCCTCTTGGACTATTCAACCGACAAAGACAAAGCGGACCTGAGTGATGCACATCCATTGCTTGGTGCGATCAAAGCCCATCCAACCAAATTTTAACTCCAAATGTTTGCACAACACACACCCTGCATACAACCTGCCTTCATGGGGGCATCTTAAGGTGCATACCCAAAAGTTTGAACACCAGAAGTTGGACACACACACACACAGGTTAGACCATGCGAAGTCAGGTAAAGCCTAAGGTCCATACCTGCAAGTCTGACCACTTGAAGTCCGTATCCTGCATCTCGGGCCTGACTGACAGCAGGTAGTAACGCCACACCTGTGGGTCAGCACGTTTCATGTTTGAAGTTCAGAAATTGCTAAGCAACAAGCATGCTGTTCCTTATAAAGGCCTCGGACCTGGTGTTTACGTTTGCAACACTGGCAAGGCATCGCCAAAATATTTCAAAGGTGTGTAAGCAGTGCCTGCGTTGCCAGAACGCAAGTCCATGACGCACATGGGCTGTGAATGCTACACACCTCAGACAAAGGAAAATATCAAGGCACCAGCTGCAGGCCAAGACAACCCATCGAATGACTAAGACATAATAACTGAGCAAGCTGAGATTGAACAAAATGCAGTCTTGCTGGTGGCAAAGATATAAACAACCCACCTCAATGGGAATGCCTGTCTTCTCAGCGTCTGTGCCAAACACACCTGCACAACATAGGGATGCATGTGATGACTCACATCCCTGAGAGTCAGCCGGAAGGTGTAACCAGTGATTGCAGGGGACACGTGGAAGGGATAGCAAAGGTCCCAGATGCCAGGTTCAAACGCCTTTTATGCTTCCTAAAAGCAACTGTGCCATACTCCCTGAGCAGCCCAGGAGATGAAAGAGGGTAGCCACGTCCATATACGCAGTGCTTGCAACAGAGGCTCACAGAACACAACTTTCAAAGAGTGGCAAACAATTTACTGAGGTCCTGCTCTTCAGGACCAGCATGTGTAAATCTTTAGAGTGGGTTTTTAGTAAGCAAACCTGACTCTAACAATGAAGTGCATGACCTGTGGGACTCTGTCATAACAGGCCTGAAATGTGCCTTCAGTTGAAGGCATCCTCCAGACTTAGCTCAAGCATAAGGTAATTATTGACCACCTCTACAAGCAGTAGCGTAAGAGATGTAGGATGAACAAGCATCAATTTTCCTCTTATGTATGTAGGAGTTGCATTTCAGCATCTCATGCAAACTCTAATCCTAGGTACAGGGGAAGGAAGGAAGAGGTCTCTGACATCTGAATGTACAAGAGTTGCAGCAAAGGAGCAAAGCCAGAGAGTGGTCTGGAATTGTTGTTAAACTTAACAATTACCTGCTGTCAAGACAGCACCGTTGTACGGAGCTTACCTGTACCCCTGCTCTTAGAGAACTTGCCCCCCTCGTAGTTCAAGTACTCTGTCACGCTGATGTTGCTCATCATCGTCCAAGGTTCGCCTGCAAAAGGAGTTGAAAATCTTGAGCATGTGTCAATGTACGAGGAGCATTCTATTTCTGGCACTCCAAGCTCTTATTCGTGGGCCGGTCAGACATTGGACCGCAGCAAGACAACCACGCTTGCAGGGCAAGCTTGCGCTCAGCTTGCAAAGATATGCTCCATAGGAGGCTCAACTTCAAGCTCTGGATCAGGTTGGTTCGAACACAGTGCAAACTGACAGACTCTAAATATCAAAAAAACATATAACTCGGGTAAAACACAACCACTAAAAGATATCAGTATGCACCTGTGCCCAGCTGGGTGGCAGGGAAGATGACTGTGTGGAAGGGCACGTTGTCCTTGCCCATGAACTGGGTCAGCTCCACCTCCTGCAGGTTTTGATGAGATATCGTACTTGAGAGTGCTTGATAGAATGCACTTTTTTTTAGTGCAATGAGCACCTTTTTTCTTCAAATTCCTGGGCACTGTGTGCCTATGTGCGTGCGTGCGTGTGTATGTGTGTGTGCGTGCGTGTGTGTGTATGTGTGTGTGTGTGCGCGTGCGTGCGTGTGTGTTTGTGTATGCGCGCATGTGTGCGTGTGTGCGTGCGTGTGCTTGCTTCTCATGCACACGTGTCCATGCATGCAATGGAACAATGAGTCAGCGCTCTCAACGGCAGCACAACCTTCTGTGCAAGAAAACAACCTTTTGTAGCAGCTAGGAGCAGATGCGTACAGCTGTCACGACCTTTTTGATAGGCGGTGGCAAGCAGGACAAAAAGTGCATCTTGAAGGCCACAATCACACTGCAAACAGCCCCAAGGCGACAACTGACCCCAAGGCGACGACTGACCTGCATTAAGAAAACGCACCTTCGGGTTCTTCCACCATTTCTCCCACTCTTCAGTGTAGCCAGCAGTGATAGACACATATCCGATGGGCGCATCAAACCATACATAGAACACCTGCAGGACGGTGCCCCAGCAGGAAGCGTTTGCGCATGTAAGCTAGATAATGTGATAGACTTGCAGAATAAAGTGTAAGTACATGTTTGTCAAAGCTGCCATGAACCAAAAAGCACTTCTAATCAGGTCTGTTAGTTTGGTCATTACGTAGCCTGAGCAAGGGACAATGTACAAGTCTAAACATCTCAACTACCAAACAAATCTCATCCTTTGCTTTATGTGGTCCTTAAAAAGACGTTTTGTTACACACAAACAACTCTGTGTAGACTACAACTTGTTGTAGTCTTGTCGAGGCAGCGGCATGCCCTGCTTCCAGTCTGCCTGGCCCCATGTCTGTCTGGCCAAACTCCGAGTCTAAGTAGCCTCAGATCTAGTCCTACCACACCTTAAGCCATACATTGTTCTCATGTTCTCATGGCCTGCTTGCAGCACTGGCGTGCCCCACTTCAGGTAAACGTAGCCTCAGGTCTACCTAGCCTTACCACACCTCAAGCCTTGGCCTGTACCTTGTTCTCATGGCCTGCTTGCAGCACTGGCGTGCCCCACTTTTGAAGTAAACATAGTCTGAGCCTATTCAAATCAATGCAGCTTTAGCCTAGTGGATTTTATGTAGCCCAGCGCCACTTTGGGTCATACCTTGTTCTCGTAGCCTGGTCGCGGCACTGGTGTGCCCCACTTCAAGTCGCGAGTGATGCAGCGAGGTTTCAAGCCATCCCTCATCCATGCATTCGTGACCTGGCCAGAACGAAAAAAGACAGCAGGCACAGTGGTTTTGGAATAGGTTGCTTAACCAGCCTCGGTTAAGTAGCATAGATGAGCTGATTCCTTTTTCAAGTCTTCAAAAAAGGAAAAGCAGTTTTATCGAGTTAATAAGCATACTGCTGGGTTCCTTTCCTTGCTTTGCACGATTACAGCTGACATTTCAGACATTTTTCACTGGCCTGCACACAGTTGGAGGTCCACCCTTCCAGCTGGGAAGTGTTGGTGATGTACCTGCCTCTGCACACTCTACCTGCACCTGCTGTATTACCTGCTGCACTACCTGCACCTACTGTGCCTGCAGCTTTCACTGACCTGCACACAGTTGGAGGTCCACCCTCCCAGCTGTGAAGTCTTGGTGATGTACTCTTGCAGGGCTGGCGACAGCTGGGGCAGGTCTAGGAACAGGTGCTTGGTTTCCCTGAGACAAAAACAGTGTGAAAATTGGCAGTTGCCGACTGAACGGATTGAAACACGTCAAGACTGCTGAATCCGCAAGCAACCCAGGGTCTATTTCAGCAGCAACAAAGGTAGACTTTTGAGCGAGACATGCCAAATTCCAACAGCAAAATGAGCCAGCCATTTTGAGGCAAAGCCAAGAAAAAGTCTGCGCTGGAACCTAAGCTCGTGCCTTGGAAGATAAGAGCAGTTGAGCTGCTGTGGGAGCAAGGAGAATGGTCATTGCGCCCAAGTTTTTTGGCTTTCAACTGTGGCTTGCCAGGGAAGCTTAGAGAAGGCGCTGTACAACACTGCAAAGGAAGAGGTGGAAAAAGCAGGGAAACAGCTGTCCAGTGACCTTACCTCTTCACAGGCGTTGTGCCGGTCATCTTGCATTTGGGGTTGATGAGCTCAGTGGGATTGAGCAGGGCACCACAACCATCACACTGGTCGCCACGCGCATCCTGAAAAGGTTCAATAAGGCAAAGCAACCATATTGAACAGCTTTCACCATCCTGAAAAACGTTCAGTAGGGCGACACAAACATCACATTCGTCGCCGCGCGCATCCTGAAACAGGTGCAGACTTGCAGAGGTGCAGGCTTGCAGAGGTGCAGACTTGCAGAGGTGCAGGCTTGCAGACTTGCAGACATGCAAACTTGCAGAGGTGCAGGCTTACAGACTTGCAGACTTGCAGAGGTGCAGGCTTACAATCTGCAGAGGTGCAGATTTGCAGAGGTGCAGGCTTACAATTTGCAGAGGTGCAGACTTGCAGAGGTGCAGGCTTGCAGAGGTGCAGACTTGCAGAGGTGCAGGCTTGCAGACTTGCAGAGGGGCAGGCTTGCAGACTTGCAGACTCGCAGAGGTGCAGGCTTACAACTTGCAGAGGTGCAGACTTGCAGAGGTGCAGACTTGCAGAGGTGCAGGCTTGCAGAGGTGCAGACTTGCAGAGGTGCAGACTTGCAGAGGTGCAGACTTGCAGAGGTGCAGACAGGCAAGCGTATCAGCAATATGAAGAGGTGGTAAGCACACACGTGATTCGAACAAGGCTCGAAACCTAGACTGCCAAGACAATCGCCTTGACAGAGGGTGCGGTGAACCTTTGAGATTGGCCCGAGCTGTGATGGCAGCCATGTAGACTGTGTAAAATTCCATGGGCGCATCACCCAGGAATGTTTTTGTGTCACGGCAAACTCGGTGTCCGCCACAGTCCCAAGCACAGCTCCAGGTAGTAAAGACAGTGTTGGAGATAAGATAACAAGGTTACAATGGGCTTTGATTCTCAGCCTGGTAGCTTGGCTGCTCAGGTTGCTGGCAATAAAGACAGCTGGAAATAAACAGACCTGATAACCTGGCAACTGTAGTCCACCTTCCAACCACCACAGGTCTGTCAATACATGCAGGTACCTCAACAAAATGGTCAAAATGGATTGACAAAATGGGCAAGGTGCGATAGCAGCAGAGCCTTGCTGGAGAACATCACAAGGCGGCTTGCAGAGAAGTGTATGGCACAGTGCGAATAAAGGCTCCGGCATGCTGGCTCACATCACAGCCACGTGGTACGAGCAAATAGACTAGAAGCTCGCCTCATAGCGGCACTTAGTAAAGACGTGTCTGTGGCCTCAGGCTCTAGCACTGCATGGCTGACTCACAAAACATTGAGTCACATACGGTCCGAATAAAAAGGCCAGAGTCTCACCTCATAGCGGCACTTGGGACAGATGCCTGTGACATAGCGGTCTGCAAGGAACTTGCCCAGGGCCTCGCTGCACGTTCACAGTTTGCGAGAGAAACACCATGAGTTGGCACGCCTGACAGCTTAACTGAATCGGATCGAAAGACAACAATTCAGGAGAAGCAGAAGCTTCAAATACTTTTGCTGCATGCATTATTGTTTTCCTATGTGTACACGTAAAGGCTGCCCATGGGCTCTATGATTTTGTGTTTCTGTACAAAATCAAAGATAACGTAAATGATTCAAATTGTTCTTTCCTTGTCTGTGTATTTGGGTTTGTGTTGACATGTTGCAAAACTTGAACTTAGTGGGCAAGGTGCCAGTGGGTGAAAGGGAAATGAATGCAACTCTTAACATCCCTGCAGGCATGCTTAGAGAGAATACTATCCTTCAGGTGCCAGTGGGTGCCAGGAAATAATGCCCTCCCTGCCCTCCCTGTCAAATCCATAAGCATCTGCCCGAGGTGTTTACCATGCCCAGAGTAGAGGAGAGGTCATCATTATTGCACCTCCACTTTCATTATCTCAAAGAGCTTCGTGCAGCTGCTGCGCTCGTGCCTGATTGTGCATGATACCCAATAGCTTCTGATCCGCTTCCACTTGCTGAAGCAATAATTGGTCATCACTACCATCAAGAGAGCTGCGCCATGGCCTGATCATGCATGACACCCGTTGCTTCCAATTCGCTTTCACTTGCTGAAGCACTTATTTGTCATCATCACCATCAAGAGAGCTGCGCCATGGCCTGATCATGCATGACACCCATTGCTTCCAATTTGCTTCCACTTGCTGAAGCACTAATTGGACATCACTTCCATCAAGAGAGCTGGGCCATGGCCTGATCATGCATGACACCCATTGCTTCCAAGTTGCTTTCAATTACTGGAGCACAAATGCATTGCCTCTACCATTGAGATTCTTGGCATGAGTCATGGCTCAATTACCTATAGAGCTGCTCCATGGTCTGCTCCTGCATGTAACCCTTTGCCTCCAGCTGCTGGAACACAGATTGGCAGATCTGGGTCTGCCATCGCGAAGGGGTGCGGCCAAACCTGCAACAGCAATAGTTCATGCACATAAAGTTGTGCTCGTCCGAGTGCTGCCTTGTTTACACTGCTAAATGCACACCGCGCGGGATCCAGGGTGCAGGTATATCAACCTGGGAGGGAGGCAGCAGCAGCAGCAGCAGCAGTGTTAAATATGCACTTGACAGCCATGGATCCCTAAGAATTATTTCTGCACGTCTGAAGCGCTTCTCCTGCTGACAAACCTTTGTCCGAGGCTTCCTTTCTCGCACTTTGTTCAGCACGACATCCTCTGCGCAGGGAGTTAGGGAAATGCAAATACAGAGGAGGAAGAAGCAGGGAGACTCCCACTCACCTGTCGAACTTGATGTCAAACCAGTCGTAGGTGGCCTTGTGGATGGCATAGTACTTGTCGCACAGCTCCCCGCACGATAACCCCTCTTCCAAAGCCTGGAGACAAGAGCAGCAGCAGCCCCAGCAATGTCAATCCATCCAACAAAGCTGGGCACTGTTTCAAATCCTTATCCGGCAGAATGGTGCTTCACTACACTACAGTAGACGTCTGAGGGATGGTGGCAAGTTGACATACTAATCGACGCCTGAGGGATGGGCAACAAGTTAACAAAAATATGTCTAATATATTTCCAAGGGATGGATGAGCAGCAGGTCATGGCATGCAGCAGGTCATGGCAAGCAGCAGGTCATGGCAAGCAGCAGGTCATGGCAAGCAGCAGGTCATGGCAAGCAGCAGGTCATGGCATGCAGCAGGTCATGGCAAGCAGCAGGTCATGGCATGCAGCAGGTCATGGCAAGCAGCAGGTCATGGCAAGCAGCAGGTCATGGCAAGCAGCAGGTCATGGCAAGCAGCAGGTCATGGCATGCAGCAGCTCATGGCATGCAGCAGGTCATGGCAAGCAGCAGGCAAGGCCACGGCTGCAAGCAGGTAAACTGACGCACAGAATGCGGGTAATGACACGAACACACAACCAACAAACAAGCACAGGACAGGTGCTGGTGCAAGCAGGGAATGTAGGGTAACAAAAAAGGCGGCACCCCTTGATTATGGAAACTCAATGATCAAAGCTAAGTATTCATCAATAACGCAAAAGATCAATACACAAAAAAGGAGTGCCACATCAGATGTGAGCTCAAATGGTACCAATGCTTGCATGGAACTCCAAACTTGAGCAGAAAGTCCACAACATTGTCTTTGGCAAACATACCTTGGTCTCTGTTGCTGTGCCATACTCATCAGTGCCACAAACATAGATGGTGTTGAAGCCGCGCGATCGGCAGTAGCGTGCATAGCAGTCCGCAGACAGCACGCAGCCAATGATGTTGCCAAGGTGGGGGACATTGTTGACGTAGGGCAATGCACTTGTGATCTGCGAGAAGGGGGTGCGCACAAATGCAGACTGGCGTTGCTGATGTAGGGGTATTGTTGACGTATGGCAACGCACTCATGACCTGCAAGCTGGGGGGGGGGCACAATTGCAGAGTGGCATTGTTGACATAGGTTGTCCTTGACGTATGGACTTTCGTCGACATTGGACAACACACTCTTTTTTCTCATTCTTTTTGGACTCCTTCTCCTGTTCTTTTGTCCCTGATCTTTTTGTTTGAACTGTACTTACCAGATATGCACCCAGAGCTCTCCATGCAACTCACCAGGATGTTGCGCTGGCCAGGGATGGGCAGCAGCGGGCGGGCGGCAGCAGCGGCTGCAGCATCTTGCGCAAATGCACCCACTATGGCGCCCTCTCCAGCATCCCCAGCCTCTGCCAGCAACTGCAAGGACATGTTTGCATCAAAGTATTTGCATCCCCTGCCTCTGCCATCATCACTCAACTTATTGCATCCCTAGCCTCTGCCATCATCACTCACATTTTAGAATCCCCAGCCTCTGGCAGCAGCAACTAAAGAGATATGTCTGCATCCCGCGTCCATCGCGGTGCGCTTACAGGACAGGAGAGCGCCACGAAGGCGAGGACGAGCTGTCCGTCTTGGCACAGCTGCTTAAATGCATGCATGCAGGCGTAAGGTGCATACAGATGCAGCGCATGGGCACTTGTTTGTACCCACGCCCTCATGAGCGCATGAGCTGGCTGCACGAGAGTTGTGATGCTGGATGGTGAGCAATCGACACCTTCTGGTGCATCTGGTAGCCCAGCATGCCTAGCAAGCTTAGCAAAGTGCATGGAGTAAAGAGGCAGCCAAGCAGGGAGTATCATACACACAGCGCTTGGCATGTGCACCCTGGTGCCCTTGGGAAAGGGTTTGAAAAGCAGATATGTATCCAGGTGAGCCATGGAAAGGGTGTGCACATTGATAACACACACATATACACACACATGTGTGCATGCTGCGCGGCAGGCGCTATGACTGCCCCCCAAATAGGGACAAACACTCAAAAAGAGACACACGTGCACACACCTGCGTGCGTGCTTGCTGCACAGCAGGCACTTTGCCCACTGCCTCCAAGTAGGGCTCGATGGAGGGGCTCCCAGCTGGCAGCTGCTTCTGCAGCACCAGGGGCAGCAGGGTTGCGTACATGGCGACCTGCATGCAGCACATACGCGCACGAGTTTACAGCATCAGGAGAGCTGGAGCAGGCATGTACATGGTGACCTGCGAGCAGCACATGCACACACAAGATGGCAGCTGCATCCAAATCAGGGGGCCAGGGCGCGTGCAGTAAACTGTCTGCCCTGTGCCTTGGTGTATGTGTGTGTGTGTGTGTGTGTCTTGCAACTGCTTTTCCAGGAAACGAGGCAGGCTGTTTTCGAGTACAGCAACATGCAGGCGGTGCCTGCGTCCTTGTTGGATTTTGCTCCTGCTTTTCGTGGAAATCATGGGCATGTGGGTGGGGAATACTGTGCCATCTGCACGCCCAAGCACCAGCGCATGGCTGAATTGACACAGGGCTGGGCAGGAAATTAAGCCACAATCACCTGCTGAAGCTCACAGTGACAGCCAGGGATAAGATCATGGAAGGATCCTACGGAATAATGGGCTTGGAGGTACAACGAGGGCCTATAATGGCATCTAGGCATGCCTGCATTGGGGCCACCTTGGCATTGTTACTGAGCTGAGTGTGCTGCCTCTGACATCTTTCATGCAGAGTTTCTCCAACTCGCATGTCCTCCAAGACTCGTTAAGTCAAGGTGACGACAGATGCAATCATGCATCCTGAGCATCACACACCAATTGTTTGTGAAAGGCAACGGCAGGAGGAATGCGCCCAGAAAACCTTCATCAACATCCCAGATATCTTGGCGTCATATGATGGATCAAACTTGCTTTTGAAGGCAGAAGACAGGAACTTTCAAAGTGATGCTGCTAGTTTGCCTTTCTCAAGTTTTGGGCCTGGTGTACGTGCACTGAGAGTAGTACAAGAATACCTCAAGAAACACTCCACAATGCTGTATGGCAACCCCTACTCACATCAGCCAGGCCAACTTTGCCCCCCACGAGGGCAGCACCCCCTGCTGTGCTAAGGGCCGCGGAAAGGTGCTGCAGGACTGCCTGCAGGGCAGCAGAGTCTGCTGGACTGCGTGCACTGGCATGCAACAGAACAGCCGGCTTCAAGCAGGTCGCCTCCCACTCAAGCCACTTGTTGGTAGCGGCATCACATGCGAAGCCGGCTGTAACGAGCAGAAGGAGGGGAGGAAGGAAAGAAACCAGTGGAATGCATGAAAGAGGCACTGCCGATGAAATTGTGCAATGAAATTGGGGCTGACGTGCTATGAGCGTGTATTGCTTGCAAACAGTTTGCAGCATACTTAAGGTGTGCGGTGCAGTCATGTACATGTACATGCAACAAAGCACATGCATCAACAGCATGCTTGCATGTGTCACATCCTTTTGCTTCATGTACCAGGATTTTAGAACTCACCAAGGTACAGAGCCATCAAGTTGGGCTCAGTTGCCACCAGGGTGTTGCTAGCATTGTACAGGGCCAAAGAGCTGCAGTTCAGGGGACTGGCATTCCCTGCAGCTTTGCCTGAAGTCACGAGCTGCACCTCCTTGCCATTCTGAACGGCAGAGAACAGGGCCTTCAGAGACTGTAAGTCTCCAGGCCTGCTGCGCAGCTGCATCGCAACTATATTTAACGATTATTTCACCAATAAATTTTCATCGAAAACTGAAAACTCAATCTCGTAGTTTACTGCTTGCTTGCTTGCTTGCATACAGTTGCACGCGCTTAAATATTGAATTACATTAGGAAGAATAAATTCAAAATGGAAAGGGCACATTACTTCTTGGGTCCATCTGTTTAGGTGCTTGCATTCTCGCTCCCACCAAGCACCTGTGTGATATTAGTGTCTGCAGCTTGAATCAGTGAGGCATGTACATACAGAGTGTGGACATTGATGGCTTCAAGTCCTACGCACAGCGGGTCAGCTTGCAAAGCTTTGACCAGAGTTTCAATGCCATCACGGGCCTCAACGGCAGCGGCAAGTCCAACATCCTGGATGCCATTTGCTTTGTGCTTGGTATCAAGAACCTGTCCCAGGTGGGTTGACAATGCTCCTCACTTGAGAACCGCTGGCAGTTCACTGGCTGACAGATGCATGCTGTGCAGTGCACACGCGCGATGGTGTAGGATAAAAGGCTTGGGCCATGCATAATTATGGAAGGATAACAGCTCTTTGTCATGCCTTGCAGGTCCGTGCCACCAACCTGCAAGAACTGGTGTACAAGCAAGGGCAGGCAGGCACTACCAAGGCCACTGTATCCATAACCTGGCACAACGATGACCCTGAAAACGGGCCATCGGGGTATGAGGACAAGGAGTACATCACCATCACACGCCAGGTGAATGTTTTGCGCACAGTGCCATGGGCTAGCCCGTTGGCCAGCTGTTGACCAAAAGCTCGGTGAGGGCTTTGACCACTGGGTTCCTGATCCAACATTTGCGCGCTGTACAGCACCTCAGTCCCTCTCCTCTCTGTCTGCTGCACAGATTGTGATTGGGGGCCGCAACAAGTACCTCATCAACGGACATGCGGCACAGGAAAAGTAAGTGTGAGGGTTGGCATCACTGCAGTGAGCATCCAGCCAGCTGCAACCTAGCGAAACTTTTTATACTCAGTGTATGCTGAACAAAATGTTCACCCATTTTGACTTGACAAACACGTGTTTGACATCCTCTTGTGGTACTCATCTGCAGCCGCATCACGGACCTGTTCCACTCCGTCCAGCTCAACGTCAACAACCCTCACTTCCTCATCATGCAAGGCTGCATCACCAAGGTGAGAGCGACCAAAGGACCATGCAGCCTAGTCGTCACATCTGGTGGGATGATGTTCAGCTTTTCCAACAATTAAGCACCCGCAAAACTCTCCCTGTGAACAGACGCATGGCACAGCAGCCAAAGTCGCTGCCTGGCTATCCAAATGGGTACTGCACCTCCCATGCAGTAGCAAAAGTGCTGTTGTGCTGCTCTGAATGGCTACACTCCAGCCGCTGTTCCCCCATTGCTTGTACGTGCCAAATCAGCCAATAGTGCTGCCTGGCAACACACCTCCTGTGAAGTGGCAGCGGTGCTGTTCTGCTGCTGACAGGCTCATTCCAAATGCTCTCCCCCCTTCAATCAGGTTCTGAACATGAAGCCCCCAGAGATCCTGTCGCTGCTCGAAGAAGCAGCGGGCACGCGCATGTATGAAAAGAAGAAGGATGCTGCGGTGAAGACACTGGACAAGAAGCAGTCTCGGCTTGACCAGATAGACTCGGTGCGTGCACGCTTTGTGTTGCCCTGATCGCAACCGGCTTTTGAATCTTTTCTGTCCAGAAAAATGTGCCGGCTGAGATCTTTACAAGTGAGATCTCGGGGAAGAGACCTTGGTTTATGAGTCAGTGCTTTCACTCTTGAGCATGCATACATCAGCGTGCGTGCACACACACACACACACACACACACACACACACACACACACACACGCACGCACGCACAGGTCCTACAATGCGACATTGTGCCCTCACTGGAGCTGCTCCGCCAGCAGTGTGGCCAGTACAATGAGTGGGCCAAGCTGAGCTCCCGGGCAGAGCAGCTGAAGCGCATCATCGTGGCGTACGACTTTTGCGAATGCCTGAAGTGCGTGGCAGAAGGAGGGGCTTAAGGAATGAAGTAGTATAGCCCAAGGAAAAGAGAAAAGTTAGGCTCTTGTCAGGGTTTGGTCCCGGAATGCAGTCTTTGGTGTATTTTTTTGCAAGCCAGCAAGAGACAGGGGATGACGAGCGTGCAATGCAGTGCTGCGTTAATTATATAGCCTGCTTGCCTTCAAGTCGGAGTTGGTGACAGTGGTCAAAATGCATCACCGATGGGCGTGTGCAGGCGAGCTGAGGAGGCCTCCAAAGAAGTGGCAGCTTATAAGCAAAAGCTGGACGCCCTGCAAAGCGAGCGAGGGCGCAACCAGGCAAGTGTGTGTATGTATGTGTATGTTTGAAGTAAAGAAGGTGGGAAGTTCAGAAATAGGGGGAGGGAGGGAGCGAGAGAGGTAGAGAGAGGCGGGGGAAGAGTGTGAGAGTAGGGAAGTGGAGGAGTTGAAGCGCGTTAAGAATGTAAGAACTCAGGCCTGGATCACATTCTGAATGCACGATGCAAAGGCATGCAGCGGTCTTGGGTTGCTTCTCCTTTTGCTTGAGGGTTAGCAAGCTCTCAATCATGGAAAATGTAAGCATATTTGAGAGGAAGAGGAACTGCGCAAATTAGATATGATGAAGGCAGCATATGGGCTCATGTGTAGGAGGGGGTGGCCATTTCTGTAAATTAACTCCATATTTGATAACATGGTTTTAAAGAACCTAAACATTTCATATAATACGCACGAGTCTATTGAATTGGCCAATCCTACTCATATGGCCACACGCCCGTTTTGTCTCATATGGGTGTGACTAAGGCAGTATCTGCATCCAATAATCAAGCAGACACCTCAAGCCAAACTGTTGTTTTTGGATGCGCATGCACGCTTATGGGTGCGCTAAATGGTCGCAGAAGTGCTGTAGAGTGCCTGCCGCCGTTCAGCTGAGGTGCATCAAGTTTGCTGAAGGCTTTGCTCGCAAGTTTTTTGAAGGTTTTACTTGCTGCCAGTGTGCTTGCAATGCAGCAACTGGCACCATGAGCATGTGTTGCAGCTGATGGCTAACCTAGTTTTATCAAGCACCAACACCCTTAATGGAAAGCGCCAGAGATAAGTGCTTGCCCTAAATGTGTGGCCTACCTTCATGGCAGAGTTTGTGTTTGCCAGCCTTCATGGCAGATGCGTTTGGTTACTACCAGTGCCTTGGTGAAACTGCTCAGGCTGCCTGTGTTGCATGTGCACAGCTGCTCATCACTGGCTCTGCCCACTCTACAAGCACAGGGCAACCTCAATGGTGTCGAGAGCTTGGTTCAGGTGCTGCTGACAGAAGGGAAATGTCACAGTAGGCAAGGCTCATAGTGAGCCCATTTTAATTCCTGAGCTTATTTTGCGTACATCCAAGCTGACCTGAGTGGGGTGTGGGGTGTGGCGCCTGGTGCAGGCACAACTGATAGTAGCAGGGTATTGTTGGCAAGCGTATAGCAAAACAAATGCACACCAGCACCTGAGCTGATGTTGATTGCGTGCAATCAGGCCGACCGAGCTGATATCACATGCGTCCATGCAGGCTGACTTCACTGATGTGGAGGGCCTGTTGCAGGCGCTGCTGATGGTGGCAGGGTATTGGCATGCAGGCATGAATGCAGAATCGACACCAAACCTGATGTTGCATGCGTCCATGTAGGCCGACCTTGATGATGTGGAGGGCCTGGTGCAGGCGCTGCTGACAGAGGTGGAGCTGCAGGCGGGGGGCGAGACGCTGGAGCTGCAGGCGCGCGTGGACAAACTGGCAATGGAGTGAGTGGGGGTGGGTTGGCATGCAGGAAGCATGAGTGTGTGTGGGGGGGTGGAATGGCACGTGCAAGGTGTGAGTGTGTGTGGTGGCAAGACACTGGAGCTGCAAACGTGCATGGACAAGCTGGTTAAGGAATGAGTGGGGATGGGGTGGCATGCAGGAAGCATGAGCAGGGGTGGCATGAGCAAGGGATGGAGAGAGTGGGGGATAGGATAGGATAGGATAGGATAGGATAGGATAGGGTTACGTAGCTGTACCTGCCTACAAGGGCAGCTTAGCTGAAGCAAAAAGGTGCATGTAACCAAACCAAGCCAAACTTGTGAACAAATGAGAGAGTGAGGGGTTTAGTGTATGGGAAGCATGGAATGAGTTTGGGCGGTGGCAAGGCACTGCATCTACAGACAAGCTAGCCATGGAGTGTGAGGGGTGGCACATAAGAAGTGTGGGGTTGGCGTGTGCGAGTGTGACCGTGGGGTCGGCGAGACGCTGGAGCTGCAGGCACAACCAGCACCTCTCGCAGCAACAACCGATGGAACATTGAGCGCCTTGCGCATCACCATCAACAATTGGCCCAGCGTGTGTGATCCGCTTGCTTACAAGTTGGTGGCCCTGTCATACATATTTGGATGCCTGCGCTCGTGTGCTGGTGATTGTGCAGGCTCACACGCGGCACCACCACCTGGCGCAGCAAATGCGACACGCTGGCCAGCGAGCAGGCGACCCTTGAGGGCCTGCAGACAGCCCTGCAGGAGCTGTCAGATCAGGACCATGAGGCTAAGGTGCGGGCCTGCTCTTTGGGATGTTAAGATGCCTGCAACTCACCGAGCCAGCGCGCGAGTCCAGTGAAACATGGGTTGGCCAGCATGCTGCTCCTGTGCAGCTGTGGTACTGCTGTGCATCTGTGGCGCGTGAATCCAGTGAAACATGGGTTTGCCCGCATGCTGCTCCTGTGCATCTGTGGTGTTAGCTGTCAGATCAGGATCACAAGGTCAAGGTGCACCCCTTTGTATGTGCGTTGCCGGAGCTCATGCTGGTGCTCATGCTGAAGGATGCTCAGGGGGCTTGTGCATGTCCCCATGCCAGCTCTGGTGCTCTTGCACGTGCAGCTCGCATACCTGCAGCACACAGCGCCATAGCTCATGCTGGTGCTGATGCTGGAGGGTGCTCTAGGGTCCTCGTGCTCGTGCTCCTGCCGGTGCTTGTGCTTGTGCCAGTGCTCGTGCCCATGCTCGTGCAGCTCGCACGCCTGCAGCTCACAGTGCCAGAGCTCGTGCCGGTGCTAACGCTGGAGGGTGCTCTTGGGTCCTTGCGCTCGTGCTCATGCCAGTGCGCGTGCTCATGCTCGTGCAGCTCGCATGCCTGCAGCTTGCAGTGCCAGTGTGTGAGCTCAGCTACAATGTTTTGTAAAACAAGGTGTAGCTGGCATGTTGCTGCTGTGCACCTGCAGCAAGGGCGTCAGTAGCAGGGGCTGTCACTAGCAGGGGCGTCAGTAGCAGGGGCTGTCAGTAGCGGGGGCTGTCTGACCTGGACCATGAGGCTCGGGGGGTGCCTGCCCTGCTGCTTGCTTTGGCAGTGCATGTCACATCCACATCACAGATCTACATCCGCATCACAGATCACAGATCTACACCATGCCCTGAGATCAAGTCTACAGCTATGAAGCAAGCTTCTTTGCTGGAATGCACTATAGCATCAGGATCCGCAGGCACCTGACCATCAACCAAGAGCCCAGCTCAAACTGGTGACCTGCTGCTCCACACTTCCAGAGTTATAACGTGATCTGCTGTTCCACGCTTTCTGAGTTGTGATGTGACCTGCTGTTCCACACTTTCTGAGTTGGAATGTCCCAGCGGCAGTAACTGATGGCATGGGGCCCAAGGCTAAGGCACTGGGGCCTGAGTTTCGTGTTACAAGTTCTCTGGCAGCAGCTTGAAAGGAGCGAAGAGCGTACATATATGTCCTGATCTTAGGGCTTGGTAAAAGCTGGCGATGCCCACTGCTCATTGGCAGGCTCACAAAATACCATGGCGTCTGCTTTTTTTTGCTTGCCACGTGCAACTTGTCCAAAATAGGGTCAATGCCTCCAAGGGGTGTTTGTCCATAGCCCTTTTCTGTTCTGCCTCAATGTGTTGTTCACTGCGGTTTTGATGAAGCTTAGTGATGTAATTTTCATGCACAAAGCAGAATTGCACAACACCTGCTCTTGCGCGCAGGTTACTAGGAGCATGGAGGCACGCACAGAGGCGCAGGCAGCGCTGGAGGCGGCTGAAGGGAGCGTGTCCGCTGCACAGCGTGAGGTGGCAGGCGCAGAGGCCGGGGACGGCAGAGATGAATCCAACCGAAGCTTGCAGGTGGGTGGGTGGGTGGGTTTGTGATGTGGTTTTGCTGCCTGGACCTGGAATACACGTTCGCTTTTGCATTGCAAGTGTGCATGTCAGTAAGGAGGCAGCAAGAGGTAGATTTTATGCAGTCTGCAGGTTTCTGACGCTCAACGGCTGTGTTGATATAGCGCAGGGCCAAAGAGGTCCGTCTGCTGGATTCATTGTGTGGCACAGCTGGTGATTGGGAGTGTTTTGTGAGGCCATGCGTGATGCATTGTGCGACGCATATGGTGAATTGGACATACGTTTTGTAACGCCATGTGTGATATATTGTGTGATGCGTATGATGAATGGGACATACATTTTATGATGCAATGTGTGATGCATTGTGTGACACATATGGTGAATGGTAAGCAGGTCAAGGGCATGGTCCATGGCCTGTTATGCGAATTCCTTGCAGTTGGAAGTGAGTGGTCACATGGGTCAAGAAGGCCAGCCTCTGGTAACCTATTTGTACACATCACACGTGCGTTAATATCTGCAGGATATGTGTTATGAGGAGTTTCCTCATCTACGACGAGTGAATCAATTCTGCTGCATTCAAACATGTACACTTTGGGGAATGACTTAGGCGAGGTGCATGCATGGTGTCTGCCTGGTTTCTGTATGGGTCTGTGTGGCTCCGTCCTGTCTCTGTGCTGTCCGTGTGGTATCTGAGTGGCTCTAACGTGTCTGTGTGGTTTCTGTATGTGTCTGTGGTGTCTGTGTGGCTCTGTTCTGTCTCTGTGCTGTCTGTGTGGTGCCTGAGTTGCTCTAAAGCGTCTGTGTGTCGCTTCAGGTTACCTTAGCCGGCTGGCTGGCACACGTGCAGCAAACCCTTCAATACACAATTTGTTGTCGTGGGGTGGTGCTTACGATCACGTCAGAATATGTCTTTTGGACCGGAGAGTCATTGGCAAACGGTGCTGCGGACACCCCTGTATACAATCTCCATGCAGGAGCGGCTTGCAGATGCCCAGACAGAAGCCACCCATGCAGACAGCGAGGCAAAAGCAGCAGATGTGCGCGCAAAGCACCTGGCCAAGCAGCTTGCAGAGCAACAAAAGGTGTGTGTGCTTTTGTGTACGCAGTTCGTGCATGCATGGGTGGGTGGGTGGGTGGGTGGGTTGAAGAAAGAGAGAAAGAGAGAGAAAGAGAGAAAGAGAGAGAGAGAGAGAGAGAGAGAGAGAGAGAGAGAGTTGGATCTTTGCACCTCATACTGAACAGTGATCTGAATTGCAAGTTTGTGCTTGTTGCATACAAACAGTCACATTGCCTACAAATGATCGCATTGCATACAGATGACCGCATGCACACAGCAAGCAAGCTTTTGATGCTCTGCGCTGGATGCTCTGGGCAGATGTCAGTCGTTACGACTGCAGGCCTTGTGCTCCTGTAGATTGTAACCTGCAACCTGTATCTGTTTGCAGGTGCTGAACAGCAAGCAGCAGGATGCAGGGTCGCTGCAGAAGGAGCTGGCGCACCAGCAGGCTGTGGTAGACAAAAGCACCAAGAAGTTGCAAGTGGGTGCCTCTGCTTAGGAGCTAGGGATCCTAGCGCAGCACTCTTCAGTCTTTTGCAGGCGGTGGTGGACAGGTGGTGGACATTATAAAGCAGCAGGGCAGCGCCTGCGCTTAAGACCTAGGCAACCCAGCGAAGCATTGTTGGTTTGCAGGCGGTGGTGTGTTAAAGTGGCAAGAAACTTCAGGTGGGAGCCTCGGCAGAGGAGCTAGGTACTCCTCTACTCAGCGCTTTTTATTTGCAGGCGGTGGTGCACACAAGCACCCAAAATTGCAGGTGAGGGTTCCAGCTCAGAAGCTAGGCACTCCAGCTCAGCAGTGTTCATGTGCAGGAACTATAAATCCCTTCCCAGCATTGTTCATTTGCGGCATGCATTAAGCAAACAGACAAACAGGCCAAAAAAAATGACCCTGGCTTTGAATCAGCGCTGGGGCAGTGCGCTGGGACATTTTGGCCAAAGGATTGAGCCCTCCATTTTTTATAAACGAGTAGGTGCAGCATCGCTTGTACATGTGCGGACGCCGGAAGCCTAATGACCCTGGCTTAATAATCGATTGGACTGCCCAGAACGCGCTTGAAAAAAGCACCGATGTGGGCATAAGTTGGAGCAACAGCAGTGCTTGTGCACATGCAGCCCCTGGCTTCGAGATCATTTAGACTGTCTGCGATGCACTCCAGGAGGCTCTAATTTGTAGATGATGGTGCAGCAGCGTTGCTTGTGCACATGCAGTTCCTGGCTTTAGAATCATCTAGGCTGCCCACAACGCACTCAAGCTGGTTTTAAATCCTGCAAAAGCAGGTGTAACAGTGTGTGTGGGGGTGCATACAGTCCCTGGCCCTTGCTGAGGCTGCCTACAGCGCACTATAGGAGGCCCCAACTTGTATTCAAGCAGGTGCAACATTTTCTGTGTGCGTGCATGCAGTCCCTGGCCCTCGCTGAAGCTGACCACAGCGCACTTTAGGATGCCTTGATTTGTACAAAAGTAGGTGCAACTTTACAAACTACGTGTGTGCGCGTGCAGTCCCTGGCCTTCGATGAGGCAGCCCACAATGCACTTGAGGAGGCTCGTGAGGCACAGGCCTTGGAGGTCAGGCAAGCCAGGGAGGCGGTAGACCGCTTGTCCCAAGACGTTGCAGGTAGGTGCGCATGTCAGTTAGCTGCAGTCTGTTAGCTATTTACAAGCTAGGGAAGCCCGTGAGGCACAGGCCTTGGAGGTCAAGCAAGCCAGGGAGGCGGTAGACCGCTTGTCCCAAGACGTTGCAGGTAGGTGCGCGTGTCAGTCAGCTGCAGTCTGTTAGCTATTTACAAGCTAGGGAAGCCCGTAAGGCACAGGCCTTGGAGGTCAGGCAAGCCAGGGAGGCGGTAGACCCCTCGTCCTGGGACGTTGCAGGCAGGTGCGCGCTTTCCTTGATTACTAACTGGGCATGCTACGTTAGATTGCACCTGAGCTTAGGCAAGCCAGAGAGGTCATGGATCTTTTGTCCCAGCATGTTGCAGGTGGGAACATGTATCCCAGTTCAAATGAAGTTATCTCAAGTTTCCTTGTAAGGTCATGGATTCTGCGTGTCATCATTTCAGTACTTGAGGTACCTTGCAAGTATGTCCTTGGGTGTTTGATCGTTTGCTTGTGGCAGGTCTTGGCCAGTGCCACGGACTCCTTCTCAGGCTGGTGTGAGTTCCGCTACTTCCCCTTACCCCCTTTTTAACTAGCAGCCTGCAGTCAGGCGTTTGACTGCAAGCCTTCTGCCACTGTGGTCCTGCACTCCTTCTCAGGCTGGTGTGACTTCCGCTACTCTCCCCCCGACGCCTCCTTTGACAAGTCCCGCGTGCATGGGGTGCTTGCGCGTTTGGTGCAAGTCAAGGACCCGTCCACCACCTTGGCTCTGGAGGTGGCTGCGGGAAGCAGGCTGTACCAGGTAATGTGAGCCGATGTTAGTTGAAGATATAGCTGTATCAGGTGATGTGTGAAGATAATAATGTGCGCCAATGCCATGGAAAGGCTTTTGGAGGTGCGCTGGCAGTGAGATCCTGCGCTGTGCAAACAGACCACTGCGCGTTTCTTTTGTAGAAAGCCACCATACTTCTTGTTGAAAGGAACATCAAGTTTCTTTTGCAGGAAAGACCAGGTGGCAGGCCTTGCTGCTCTGTCAAAGATGGCCTGCCTTGGCAAGGAGGGACTGTTATGAGGAACTGTAGCTGACATTTGGTATTCTTTTTTGTACAAAGGACCAGGTGGCAGGCCTTGTTGCTGTGTCAAAGATGGCCTGCCTTGGCAAGCAGGCACTGTCATGGTGTAGCTGATATGTGGTGTTCTTTTTTGTAGAAGGGACCAGGTGGCAGGCCTTGCCCTGGCTGGCTGACCTGCCTTGGCAAGAAGGCACTATCGTGGTGAAGCTGACATTTGGTATTCTTTTGTAGAAAGGACCAGGTGGCAGGCCTTGCCCTGGCTGGCTGAGCAATTAGCTGACTATTGAGGAGAGTCCAATCGTCTGATCTGGTTAGCACATGTGTTCCCCCTTCAACTTGCGCATTCCTGTGCAGGTGGTGGTGGACGATGCCAGCACAGCCCAGAAGCTGCTGGAGAAGGGCCGACTCACACAGAGGGTCACCATCATCCCTCTGGACAAGGTGCAGCACTGGAGTTGGTAGTTGCAGCACCCAGAGTGCCTGATCTGGATACTTGGTTTACCACAGTTGTTTTACCACACTGCTAGCTGCAAGCGCTCCCTTTGCATGTCTATACACATGAACTTAATTCCAGAAACTGCCCTCAACTTGACCTCACGAACCCAGGCATTTCTTTATAATTACTAATTCAATCAAGTAAGTGTTGCACCCCTCAACCCCTCCCTGCTTATTTGAGTGTAGGTGTGGGTGTGAGTGAGTGTGTGGGTGTCACAATCTGCCAAGCGGTGTGGCAAATGCAACACTTCCGCACCCCCCTCCCCCACTTCCCCTTCTTTTTGTGTTGGGCCTCAGGTGTATGCCCCCAGCCTCCCAAGCAGCGTCGTGAACGCGGCTGATCGCATGGGTGGGGGCAAGGCAAAGCCAGCTCTTGAGCTCGTAGGCAGTGCTGACCACCTGCAAGCCGCGCTCAAGTACGCATTCGGGACGTCGCTTGTATGCCAGGTGCGTGTAGAGCAAGCCTCTGTCCACCTGAAGCTGGGACATGTGGGTATGGTTCTGTGTGGGCAGGAGCACTGACTGCGAGCTGTGCTCATGTGCATCACTTGTGTGTGAGGTGTGTGGCAGAGTGAGCCTCTGTCCACCAGAAGCTGGGACATGTGGGTGTGGTTCTGTGTGGGCAGGAGGACTGGCTGCGAGATGTGCTCATGTGCATCACTTGTGTGAGGTGTGTGGCAGAGTGAGCCTCTGTGCAGACCATGACCAGGTGTAGTTCTGTTTGGGACAGACAGGATCAAGTGCAAGCGGTGCTCGTGTATGATTTTGAGACACCACTTTTTTGCAAGGTGTCTCGTACGTATGTATGTGTCAAGAGCATACTTTGTGTGCAAGGTGTTTGGCAGAATGTGCCTCTGTAGACCTGATGCTGGGATATGTGGGTTCGGTTCTGTATGGGTCGTGCTGACTGCAGTGCAGATCACTGACAGGCCGCACTCAAGGGAACACTTGAAAATTATGAGATCAGTTGTTGGCAAGGTGCGCTCATGGTTGTACAGTTTGGATGGCATTCAATACACTGCAGTCAGCACGGCCCTGCACGACGCTGCAGTCAGCACTGAGGCTGTGTGTTTTGGTTGTGCATGATATTAGCCGAGCTAGCACTGGGCACTGGCGTGGAGTGACCTCTTATGCAAGGAGTGTGAGCGTGATCAACCAGTTGTGTGGTGGTCAGAAGGACGAGAGCAATAAAGGAAGATTGAACATTTGGCGGGCAGCCTTGCACTTGCTACTATCCTGGGGACAGTGTACCAGTTACTGTTGCGATGCTCAGTGCTCTTTTCTGTTGAACATTTGGCGGGCAGCCTTGCACTTGCTACTATCCTGGGGACAGGGTACCAGGTACTGTTGCGATGCTCAGTGCTCCTTTCTGTTTCCATGCGCCAAGGTGGTGGTCGTTTCCCCCCGAGACAGGCGATGATCAATGCCAATGATTACTTTCAAGGATGATTCCCCCCTGAAGGCAGGCGATGGTCAACGTCATGGATGATCCATGTCAAGAATGATCCATCCCGCCAAAGACTGGCAATGATCAGTGTCAATTCTACCAAAGTTTTGGCGCATGACAAAACACGCACCCTCTAGATGCTGCCACTGTCAAGCCAAAATCTGAGCGATCATTGAAAAAAGGGCCTTTTGAAAGCAAAGCCTGTTGCGCATTTTAACTTGGCAAGCACACATACACACACATACAACCAGGGTTGACGAGTTCGCCAACTTAGAACTGTTCTAGAACTCGAACTTTTTCGAACTGTTAGCGAACTTTAAATTGCCAGTTCATAGAACTGTATGCCCTGTGCCAAAAATGGGGCAGAAGGCCCCCCAAACACCCCCCAAACATCCCCCAGAACCTTCATTCTTCCCCAATACAATGTTTATATAGCCTGGGGGGAAGGGGGGAAAGGGGAGCAGTTGATACCCCCTTCCCAGCCCCTCGCCTACAAGCAAACATGCATTCGAACTGTTCGTCGAACCTCGAACTTGTTCGAACTGTTGGCGAACTTATTTTGTCAAACCGGCCAACTCGTCAACCCTACATACAACACACACACAGACACACGCACATGGACACTCATACAACACACACGCACACAGGATGCTGCCACTGCCCGCCGCCTGGCCTTCAGCCGGGAGGTGTCCACCCGCTGCGTCACACTTGATGGTGATGACTTTAACCCATCCGGCCTGTTAACAGGTGTGCACGAGCGCTTTACTTGCCAAGCTATGGACGTGCTTTCTGATTGAACTTCTGTGTCCTTGTGAAAAAAGGTCAATAATGCCGGATTATCTGCGGATCAGGAATGTCCGCCTCATTCAACCTTTGAGCATTCTGAAGCTCAGAAGTAGGCCCCCCTTTTACACAGCCAACGTTCTGGGCCTGGCACCTCTCACCAGGAAAGTCTTAACAGTGCTGCATGTCTGAATGGAGACGCACTTCACAATTAATTTTGTAGGCCACTGATGCATGACCATGGTTGTTGTTTTGTACACCTCAGGTGTCTCTCGGCCTGGCAACCGCTGCGTGCTGGCAACACTGCATTGACGTTGCGGCTTGGCATTAAAGGCTCCCTGTGGTACTTAACCTACCTTCCCAAACTTGAATTCCAGGTGGATCTCGGCCAGGCGGCCGCTGCGTGCTGGCGACGCTGCATGATCTTGCAGCAGCTGAGGCACGGCTGGACGCAGCGTGTGCAAAGCTGGCAAGCATTGAAAGCCAGCTCGCTGCCACAGCCGGCACGCAGGCAGAGTACAACAGGTATGTGGATATTGGGGGAAATGGGGGGCTAAATTATTACCACATGGGGGGAAAGGATTAAAGCATTTATAATCTTCCAACGAATGGTCATACTCCAGCAATAATAGGCATGGCCACTTGGCAGTAACAAAATCGAGTCATCAATAGATCAAGGGTGTGGCTTTCCCAAGACCCTGTGCTGCTGTGCCGTACCGAACCTTACACCAAAACCTGAGACCTTTTGTACAAAATGCTGATGATTTTACCAGACACGTGACACTTGACTTTGCACACGCACGCACCCGCACGCAAGCACGCACATAACACACACATACACACACAGGTGTCGCCCCCCCCTCTTACAGTCTGCACCAGGAGGTGTCCCAGATGCCCTTGTAGTTACACACACACACAATCACACATACTTTCTGGCGCCCCCTTCTCTTACAGGCTGCGTCAGGAGGTGTCCCTGGCCAGCCACTCCCTGTCCCTACTGCAGGAGCGCATGGCATGTAGCGAGTCTGCGCAGCTCGCAGCCTCCGTTGCTGCGCTCAGCACTGAGCTCGCAGAGAGCAAGCAGGCAGCTGAGGCAGCGCGTGCAAAGAGCAAAGAAGTAGCGGCCATGAGCAAGGTGTGTGTGTGCGCGCATGTGTGTGCCTGTATGTGTGTGAGTGCGTGTGGGTGCGTGCGCGCGTACTTTTGGGCTTTGGCATAGGCTGTATCAGGGACATGGGTTGAAGTTAATTTATTATTAGACTGACGCATTGGCTGAACAAGATGTGAGCAAGGTGCCTGTGGATAAGTAGACTGTTGACTTGTGTTTGACTTTGGGTTATCCTGGAATCAATGTATGGAGTGATCCTGCATCACTTTATGGTTTATGGTGAACAAATGATGACAAGCATGACTTCCTTTCTTGCATGCGCACATGTAACATCCAAGTTTGAGTGCGCATGTGTACTGGACTTCCAGTGGAAGCCTGTTTCTGCGCTTGCCTGCGATAAGTGAGGTACTCCTTGCTCGGGAGGTTTGTGTGCTTGTGCGCAGAACTTGGAACAGGAGAAGTATGACTGAAATTGGGTGATCAAGAATATGATTGAAAAGCGCCTTCAAAATAGAATGTGTGTCTGTGTGCTACACGCAGAACTTGGAACGGGAGATAGCCAACTTTGGGAAAGAGCAGGGGGCTCGGCTGCAGGCAGCAAAGGAGAAGCTCAAGGCAGCCAAGGTATGTGGGGACCATGTGGTCGGCATTGAGAACACTGCGTTTGGTTGGCATTAGGACCAATGGAAAAGCTACCCCAACGTCTTCTCCAGCATGTGGGGAACATATACGACAATGTTTTGGCGGAACAACTTTGCCGAAGGCTGTCCATCAAATACAATTGGCTTTGTAGCCATGCTATGTCATCATCATTCTTAAATGTTGTGCTGCGGTTGCCATGATAGATGTCGGGGAGTCATGCTCAAACGGGATACCAAGTCATGCTCAATAGATGTAGGGATTCATGCTGCTGCGTGCAAACCTTACCCATGCTTACAGTTGCTTTCAGTCCCAGCACCTCCTTTTTCCTTACCCACGCAGTGAGTATCCGCTGTCTGTATGGTATTCTTATCCACTTTTTGGCTCCTTCCCTTGCAGGCGGGCGTGGATCGATGCAGGAAGGCTTTGAAGGCAGCAGAGCAGCAAGTGGCCATGGCCAATGCAGGTATGGTAGGCATGCAGCTCTGAACGGCGTGATTGTTCAGGTCTTTTTTTCTTGGTTTCCTGTGGTCAGGGATTGAGGATGGATGTGTTAATCAGTTCATGACCAGTGGCAGCTGCAAGCACGGGATAGGCTCGAGGTTTGAGGTTAGGTTTGAGGCTTCCAGTGCTCAGGGATTAAGGATGAAAGTGTTAGTCTGTCCATGACCAGTGGCAGCTGCAAGCACAGGATGTTTAAACAATTGAAGCTAGGTTTATCAATTTGAGCTGTTTGTAGCTGCTTGGGCGGAGGACCCTTTCTGGTGATACAATGCATTGAGGTTGCTGTCTTCTGTGGCTTGTGTTTTCACTGTCTGATCTCATTCAAGCGGGTGTACTCAAATAGCGACCTGCCTAGTCCAAAACAACAAATTTTGACCTCTTTGCCCCTCTCTCTCTCTCTCTTCTCTCTCTCTCTCTCTCTCTCTCTCTCTCTCTCTCTCTCTCTCTCTCTCTCTCTCTCTCTCTCTCTCTCTCTCTCTCTCTCTCTCTCTCTCTCTCTCTCTCTCTCCCTCTCTCTCTCTCTCCCTCTCTTTCTCTCTCTACCACATTGTCTCTCCAATCAATGGTGTTAACTCGGCACCTGTGCATGCAAAAGTGTCAAAGCTCAGTTGTAGTTACCTTGAAGGAACCTGGCTGCCACCCCTGCACTCATTCATTCATTCATTCATTCCTTTTTAGCTGCCTTATCTTCATGCGTGCATTCTTTCACTCATTTATTCATGTGCTCGTTCGTCCATTCATGCATAGCTGCCTCACCCTCATCCATGCATCCGTTTTCTCCGTCATTCATGCAATCATTCATTCATTTCCAGCCACCGCACCTTCATTCCTTTGACTTTACCAGGGCACAATAAGCCTCAGTTCCTGCCCTCCTGTGTGTGCCTGCAGAGCGAGATGCTGTGGGTGAAGAAAGGGTAGCATTGCAGGCCAAGATCGAGGCAGCCACACAGGCTGTTGCCGGTGAGTTTTCTTGGAGTGCCCTTGCAGTGGACAAAATGCAGTGTACGTTTGGGTGAAGAGAGGGTATAGGGTGACAGGCCAAAATTGAGGCAGCCACACAGGCTGTGAGTGAGTTGGTGAGTGTTCTTGGAGTGCCCTCGGAGCTGGCTCTGGAAAAGGTGTTTTATGTGTTCACTGGTTGTTTCCTGCGCATCAGAGCCTTGGCACATTGTACACAGATTGTTCCTTTGAAGAAATGTTTGGGTGGCTGGCAGCATTATCTTATCGAGGCAGAGGTTGGGGCGACCCTTTGTCGAGCCTCTGTGAAATCAAAATACTGGTAGCAGAGCGCTTGATGTGGGATAAGTTATGCAACAGTCACGGAGAGAATGTTGAATCCATCCTGGTGACCAAAGTGTGGTGCTATTGAAGTGGCATACAGGTCCCCCAGTTGATGCTATTGCCGATAGTATTGGAGAACCACACGTGGCCCAGAGCTCGATGCTATTGATGCTTTCAAAGGACCACACATACCCCTAAGATTGATGACGCCAAAGTGCCTTCAAAAAACGTACTTCATCACTTGATCCATGATCTACAGACAAGCCAGGATGAACGCCATCAGGAGCCGCGTACGCTTCACTGCCTGATTTCATGTCCTGTGTGTGTGCGTGCTCCTCTGCAGCGCTGAAAAAGGAGGAAGCAGAGCTGCGGGAGAGCACAGCGACCTCAAGGGTCGCTTATGAGGGTGTCGTGGCCCAGTTGGACACCCGCAAGAAGCGCATGCAGGAGAGCGACGAAGAGATTGCCGGTGGGTGGATGCTGCAGGCTCTTTTGGAAATCGTGGTTGGGTACAGCAGGCTCTTGGGTGGATGCAATGATAGGCAAGGTGGTGGATGGGTACAGGAGGCTCTTTTGAGACAGTTGTGGTTGGATACAGCAGGCTCTTGGGGCAATGGTGGTGGGTGGAGGCTGCGGGCTCTCCTTGCAACCGCTGTGCCTTCCAGACGCTTGATCCCAACAGGCTGTCCAGTAAAATATCTGACAGGCACAGCTGTGTTGCTTTCAGATCCTCTTTGTCTCTTTGTTCTGATATCTTAGAGCAAGGCAATCCCAGCATCACAGGGTTGTCTTGCTTGTGACAATAAAGCGGCAAAGACGATTTGGGAAGCATGAGGTCAATACATGCGTGCAAGGAGTGTGCATCAAAAGTGATGCAGCTTGTTTGAGGTGTGTTGTATCATATCTTTACCTCAGTGTGCATGACAAGTTGCTTAGCGCACGTGCTCAAGGTTGGCCTAGTACGTATACTTCCGCCACGTGCGTTTCAGTCTTCCAGCTAAGTATTGAAAGTATACGGCATACAGGTGTGGAACTGGCATACCCTACCCATGCTATATTTTTAGTTTCTTCTCCATGCATAACAATGTGCCCTTTGCAATAACCTTGCCTCAGGGCTTTCCTTCCCTGGCCTGCCACTGCCAGAGCGCCAGGCTCGGATCTTGCAAATCAGCATGACATGCTACTACACCGCGCAGGTCATCAGGGCATGCAGACCAGCATGAGATGCGAACACATTTCCAGGCCTGCATGGCATGCAAACACATCATGCACACTGCTTTGGCACTGCATACAAACCACCGCTGCTAGGAATAAGCTGCTGTGGCAACGCTCCTGCTCACAGGTTCACGTTGCTTCACACAATTTCCGATGCTCACAGGCCACCGACCTGCATGAGGTACCAGTACATTTTGCAGATTTGCATGGCATGCAAACACATCATGCACACGTCTTTGCCACTGCATACAAAGCACCATTGCTCCTAACAATTCTGTCACTCACAGGTTGACGCTGCTTCGCACAATTTCCGATGCTCGCAGGCCACAGGCAGGCGGCTGCCAGACTGATGCAAGCGATCCAAGAGCTGCAACAGCGCTTTCATTCACAGCCTTCCCAACAGCCACCCACTGAGACAGAATAAGACCGCCTCACACAATTTCCGATGCTCTCAGGCCACAGGCAGGTGGCTGCCAGACTAATGCGAGCCATCCAAGAGCTGCAACAGCACTTTCATTCACAGCCTTTTCAGCAGCCACCCACTGAGACAGATTAAGACTGCCTCACACAATTTTTGATGCTCGCAGGCCATAGGCAGACGGCTGCCAGACTGATGCGAGCGATCCAGGAGCTGGATGTGGAGATGCACAAGATTGAGAAGAAGTGAGGCACGAGTGATGCAGTGAACTTCCATTTCTTTGCACGGCTTTTAAGCAGTAAGATTATTGAATTAAAGCAGCAAAGATCAGATGCAAGGCAAAAGCAGGGAGGTGCTGCCTGGAAGCATAGCAATAGTGGTCGGAGGCAATGGGGGGTGTTATTGTTGGGTGCACTTGAGGTTGGATGCTACTATTGGGGGATGTTATTGTTGGATGCAGCGCGAGAGGTGCTGCCTGGAAGCATAGCACTGTGGTCGGAGGCAATGGGGGGTATTATTGTTGGATGCAATGGAGGTTGGATGCTACTATTGGGAGATTTTGTTGGATGCAATGGGAGAGGTGCTGTCTGGAAGCATAGCACTGGTCTCTATGCCCTACACGGTTGCCAACAATGTTGGAGCTCTTTTGTATGTGCGCATTTGTGGACGTCGTGCAACATCTCGCAAACCTTGTTCGCACCTTGAGCTAAGGCAGAGTGGACATCAGAGCCAGGTGCTGGATTTGCAAGTTTCTGGAGTCAAGCAGCATCTTCTAGATCTTGTTTGTACCTTGAGCTAAGGCAGAGTGGACATCAGAGCCAGGTGCTGGATTTTCACAAGTCTGGAGTCAAGCAGCATCTCCTAAATCGCATGTACACCCTGAGCCAAGACAGAGCAGACATCGGAGCCATGTGCCGGGTTTGACATTTTGCAGGTCCAAGGCAATAGCTGAGCATGGCACCAGCTGTGCAGAGTTTGCAGCCAAGGTGGAGAAGGACTACTCGTGGGTGTCGGTTGAGAAGGCAGGCTTCGGCTCGGGCGACTACGACTTCAGCAACTATGACATGCGCAAGAGCAAGAGGGACTACGCAGAGGTGCGCAGAGCAGCTGGGGGCTGGCAGGCCATGCACCAGGCCAGCAGTGTTTTGAGTGGCACTTTCTGAAAGAGGGACGAAAGAAACAGCTGTCACTGTTGGGTAGTGCAAGAGGCACTTGTCCAGATGCGTACCTGGAAAGGGCCTCGTGATCCACCCATCAGCTCATGTATGCCTAGCAGCTTGCACTCATGCGAGTGTCCTCCGAAGGCCATCACACATGCTGGCTGTATTGATTGCTAATTGTGTCTTTTTAATCGTGTCGTGTTAATTGTGTCTTTAAAAGGTCAAGAGTATCTAGGTCCTGCATCGCACCCAAGACTGAATAGGCTGAGAGGCGCATGTGCATAATTCAATTGGTTTTAAATCTGTCTGTAAACCTGTGTTGCATGGCACCCAACACTGAACAGACTGAGGGGCACTGAGCGCACAAGCAAATGACTACCACTGTCACATGCTGAGCTGCACCCGACACCAAAAGGGTTGAGGGGCGCTGTGCACAAAGCGCCGCTGCTGTCGGTTGTTACATTGCACCTAAGACTGTACTAAACAGGATGAGAGGGGCAACGTGCAGGAGTCAATGCTGTTGATATTTGGTCAACTGATGCATCGCGCCTGACACACCTAAGACTGTACTGTACGCGATGAGAGGGGCAACGTTCAAAAGTCAATGCTCTTGGCCTTTTGGGCAACTGATGCATCGCACCTGACGCACCTAAGACTGTACAGTACACGATGAGAGGGGCAACGCTCAGAAGTCAATTCTGTTGTCAATTGTTGCATTGCACTCAACACACCTTGCAGGCTGAGGGGCGCTGTGCAGAGCTCAAGGGCCGCGTGAACAGCAAGGTGAGACTGATGGCCCTCGAGTGCGCAGTATCTTTACATGGTACACACCATTCATGTGTGCCGTTGTTTGTAATGCAAGCGCACGGAAATAAGAAAAAGGAAGACTATGCATGCCAAGTCAGGCTGTGTGCATCAAGGGTAGCGCATGGGAATACACGGGGATACTCTGTCCATTACTGCCAGCCCAGATTTTCTGCAGCTCACCCCCAGATGTGCTTGTGCAAGAGCATGTGCGCTTGAGTTTTTTATTTTTTTGCGCGAGGAGCCTTTCAGGGTGCCAGGACAAACCTGCAGAAAGTGGTCTGAGCCTTGTCATGAGTGTTCTGCAGATAGCTGCGAGGCTGCCATGAATCATGCTCATGACGCTCAGCGCCCAACTGCCAAGTAAATCACAGCCACTCTATACTGTCATTCACTACTGCCGTTTTTGACGGTCCCCATTAGCTCCCAACAAAAGCCAAGAGAAGCCCAGCTAATACATGTCTTGCATATTGTCATTTCAAAGGTCCGGCTTCTGCTCAGACCTTGACGAGACTGGCTCCCCAGATTGCTGCGACTGAAAGCCAAACAAGAAAGGTTGCTGCTCGATGTTGATGCGTTCTCAGTAAGATATTTTCACACAGTGCTGAAGTGTTGAGGGCTGTATTTCTGTGTGAGAGATGTGGGGTCTTTAATGATCTCAGCCATGCAATCAGTTTCGTACCATGATTCCTTCATCTTCACGCATCCCGTGCACTGCACAGGCCCTCGACAAATGATGTTGATGCGTTGTTATCGTGCTGGAGTGTTGAGGACTGCATTCCTGTGTGAGACGAGGGATCCTTCAATGCTCTCAGCCATGTGATGTCCATTTTCGTAACATGTCCATTCTCGCAACATGCATCCTTCCTTTACCCATCCATGCTCTGCAAAGGCCCTCGACAAGCTGGAGAAAGCGGAGTCCGAGTACAACGGCCTCATGTCCAAGCGCCAGATTGTGGACAATGACCGCCAGTGCATCCTGCAGGTGCGCAGGATGCATCAGGGATGTTCAGTTTTATGGTCTGAGACTTAAAATACGATAAAATGTGTGTAAAGTTCAAGCTCGGTAAAGTGCGAGGTTCATTACACTGAATATCCCTGGTGTGTATAGAGGCGAAACAGGGACTTGGCGCATGTCTAAGCGCCAGGCCGTGGACAACGACCGCCAGCGCATCCTGCAGGTGCGCAGTGTGTATAGAAATGAAACAGGGACTCGCTTGGTTCACTGCATACCTTGAATGTGCGCAGAAGGGGAAGACAAGATGGTGTTGACGTTTTCGGATGTGGTTTGAGGGAATGGGGCGGGCAGCGCCCCCTGGGGACAAGCAAGAAGCAGGGCAGGAGCTTTCTCCTGTGTGTATGCGCTGCTCAGGCCTATCCTTGGCAGGCATACATGCATGCTTGGGCGAACGATCAAGCAAGCACGCGTGATCTGGGTTTGCATGCTCTATTGATTCTGTAATTAAAAATCAATGCAGGTGTCAATCCACATGCCATCAGCCCTCTCTGCCATGGACTCCCTGCCTGGGTGAATGCTTATCATCTCATTTGGCCTAAAGGGATGTGGTATGAATGTGTCTGCAGGTTATTGAGGACCTGGATGACAAGAAGAAGGTGGCCATGAAGGACACTTGGCACAAGGTAGGGGGATTGTGCTTTGGAGCACGGCGCAAGATGTTGTTGTTCAAGTGACAACATGCAGAGCAGCAAGCTGCTCTTGAGTCGTGTCGCGTGAGCTCCCCCCGCCCAGGGGCTTTTTTGGTGGTGCAATTGCTGACGCTTGTGAGCAGCCTTCTTTCATTGGTTTGCCCACCTGTTTCATCCTAACGCGACAGCTTGCAAGAATTGCCTTGTCTTTAATTGATGTAGGAGTGTTCTCGCTGCCTGCGTATCTTTTCTTTACGTTTTTGCCATGCTGCTTGACCACCATGATTGTTGCCCTGACTTCACCTTCATTTGACCAACATCCTGCAGGTCAATGGGTTCTTCAGCTCTATCTTTACAACCTTGCTTCCTGGGGCTCAAGCTAAGCTGGTTCCTCCTGAGAATCAGACCTTCCTGGAGGGTAAGCTCCTTTCCAACAGTGTTCATTTGAGGGTTTGACATTCGCGCTGTCATCATCTATGACAGTTTCTCTTTAGAGTCTAGTGTGCTTCCCACAATGCAAGCTGAAAGGTGCCAAATAGCTGCCTGTGTCGATATTAAGTTGCACATGCTTATAATTGTTCACGTCTGACCTCCACAGGGTTCAAATTCTAGATGGCATTCATTCACACTACTGGTGCATAAAAGCTCTGATGATATTTGATCTTTCACACCTGGGCTCCACAGGCTTGGAGGTCAAGGTTGCATTTGGCGGTGTGTGGAAGGAGTCCCTGACCGAGCTGAGTGGAGGCCAGCGCTCCCTCTTGGCTTTGTCGCTGCTGTTGGCACTGTGCAGGTGAGTCACGAAGGGGAGGATGGTTTGTATGTGAGGATGGGGGCGTGTGCAGCTTTGTCAAGCTGCTTTCAGCTTTACTTTTCAAGGCACTTTCAAGGGTGTCTATGGACTGTGCAGGCGTGGATGATGACGGAAGTTACTGCAGGGATGCACTTGTGGGAATGCAATATGACTGCAGGCCACATGGTGGATTGCCTTTTTGGTGTTCCCTTTCTGATGTCCACTTGTGGCTTGGGTTTCTATGCTTTGGGTGTGCACGGCTAGGCACGGGAAAAAACTGCAGACACTCAAAGCTGTGTTCCAGCACACAAAAGAGTTTAGAAGCAGAGCTGACTGGAGGTCTTGGCGCCTGGCTTACATAGCGTACATCCTTCACATATTTACATTGGTGCCTGGCCATTCTCTTTTGCCAATAGTTTTGGTCTTCCATCAGGCTTGGTGATGTGGCGGTGCTTACAACATGCGTGTCAGTGAATTGGTAATGAGCAAGGAGACACACATCGATTCTTACAAAAGCATTGCCTCATGTGCATCCAAACAAACATAGGCTTGTAGCTCTGGCATTGATCAAGATCCTGCCTCACGATCTCTGCATGAGCACAGCCTCTTGTACACCCGCATGCACAGGCTTGCAGCGCTGGTGTTGATCGAGATCCTGCCTCATTATCTTGCCTACCGACCCCCCTGTATGAGCACAACCTCTTGTACATCCACATAAGCTTGCAGCGCTGGCACTGGTGCCAACCCACCCTACCATCTTCAATTGCTCAATCGTGATGTGATTCAGGTTCCAGCCTGCGCCCCTGTACATCTTGGACGAGGTGGATGCCGCATTGGACCTGAACCACACGCAGAACATTGGCAGCATGATTAAGGCGCACTTCCCTCAGTCGCAGTTCATCGTGGTGTCCCTGAAGGTGCGTACAAATGTGCAACACTTCATTGTGATGTCCCCCAAGGTGCGTGCAAATGTGCAACACTTCATTGCGGTGTCCCTCAAGGTGCGTGCAAATGTGCAACACTTCAATGCGGTGGCCCTCGTGGTGTGCATGAACCTGCACAACTCATTGTGGTGTCTCTCGGAGTGCGCACAAGCCGTGGTGGGGTCCCTCAAGGTGTGCGCAAATGCTGGCGCCTGAGACCTCAAGAAATTTGCCTGCTGGATCAAAGATCCCCGGAAGCAACTGAGGCTATAGCTACAAGGCACACACTGCAAGTTGACCAGCTGGATGTGGAAGGATTGGCTGCCAGCGTCTTAACTGCACTTGACAGGCACGGGCAGAAGAGGCGAGGGGTTGGCCAGCCACCTCAATGCATACCTCATTCGCCAGCATACTCACAAGCCTTGGCGTGCATGCCATGCCCCTTCTTTTAGCATATACATAGGATATACATTTACACATATGCATACATCTAAGCTTACAAGCCTTGGCGTGCATGCCATGCCCCTTCTTTCAACATACAAATTTAATGTACATATATGTATACATACTTACAAGCCTTGGCGTGCATGCCATGCCCCTTCTTTCAACATACAAATTTAATGTACATATATGTATACATACTTACAAGCCTTGGCGTGCATGCCATGCCCCTTCTTTCAACATATAAGTGTAATATACATTTATGTATACATAATTAGAAGCCTTGGCGTGCATGGCGTGCCCCTTCTTGTTCGTACAGGAGGGCATGTTCAACAATGCCAACGTCATCTTCCGCACCAAGTTTGTGGATGGCGTGTCGGCGGTCACGCGCACAGTCACCCAGCGGGGGCGTGCAGAGCAGCAGCAGCAAAAGGGCAGGTGCGTGGCTCAAAAGAGAAAGGTGAAACGTTTCTTAAACCAGTTGAGGAAAGGAAGCACATTGACTTGAAGCGCTGTGAGTCTCTTACACCTGTGGCACGCCCATGTAGCACACGATGTGCCTCAACATGTTGAATGAGGAATAGGACAAATGAATGCTGCGTTTCTGATGAGGCCTGTGAAGGACACATGCCTGGTTCAGCGTGCAGCCTATTGCAGGGCTTTTCTGAGCATCTCCTGATGTAGAAAGAAAAGAAAAACTATGTAGGCTGAGGAAACTCTCCCTACATCAATTAAGGAAAAGGAGTGGTGTAATGGTCGTACAAGGCAAAAGCTCATGCGCAATCCACAGCGCTGCTCAAGAGCAGGAGTTCTGCAAAAAATGCCGCAAATGAGCCTGTGTGCACAGTTAAAAGAACCTGTTGAATTGGAGTTGATGCAGTGCAATAGAATAAACGCCAACCCCTAAAGCTGTACTCATATGCTGAGGGCTAAGCAAAAGCCTCAGTGCAGGCATGTGTTGATTTGAGGCTGCCTGACAAGGGAGGCAGTCAAGTCCTCCTTCTCCCTAGTGGATGTAGGGAGTGGTCCAGCTTCCATGCCTACTGTTTACATTTCTTATTCAAGCGCATTGTGCTTGGCCCTTGAAGGCTTAGTATGTGACAGCCAGCTTGAACCCCTTGTTCATTTGTGAATCAAGAAAGCTGAACACTGCATGCTTGTCAGGACGAATGATGTAGAGTGGGTTTGGCGTATGTCTGAGGAAGCACTGTGGTCCATACATGTCCATGTGCAGGTCAAATGTGGTAGCAGCTGACACCCGTCGAGTCCTTGGCAACGCAAATTGATGAGGCATCGGGGGGGGCACTGACTGAACCATCAAATCTATTTACTGCCTGTTTTGTCCTCCAAGTAAGGTGCACACATACACGTTGGCTCTTGTACAGTAGTGCGCATGTTCGCACATGATGCCATGTCAAGTCGTCTGCCACTGTAGACGCATAAACCTTGGAACATTGTATATCAACCATTTGTAAGAAATGAAATACTGAAGCGTGCAGGCTGCAACGCATTACCTTGGATGAATGAGTGGACCAGGATACCTGGGCCCAAGGGCAAAGAAAAGACCATGCAAGCCAGGTCCAGCTGCGTGCATTGAGGAAAGGTTCCCCAGGAAAACCTACGCAAGGAAAAGCTATGCAAGCGGTAATCACCTCAAGCGTTAATTAAGGAAAGAGGTCATCCTGGGTGCGAACACTTATAGACCACCTCACCGCCACAAGGGCTTGATCACGGGACCACCTCCGTCTCCGGAGGCTCCCAGGGAGGCACCGTCTGCTAACCATGCAGAATCCTCAATCCCCTGTATTTTTGGGGACCCCTGGTCAAGGTGTCAAGGTTCCCTAACTGGCAAGCTAGCTAGGGCTCCAACACAGAGTCTCGAAGGCCCAACCTATAAGCAAGCACGAGCATCGTGGACAGTTAAAAAAAGCTGTGCAGGCAAACTAGAACACACTCTGTATCAATTGAAGAGGAAGAGGCTTAGGGAGGCTTTGTTTTTGTTAAGTTACAAGTTACAATGGGGTTTGACCTTCAGCCAGGTAGTTTGGCTGCTCGCTCTGCTCAACTGTTCAACTGCACAAAGAATGTCCATGAGATCAGAAATAAAACGATACGTCTCATTAGTTTGCTTCTGCAAGAAATGAATAGCATCCTCAGAGCTAGCTTGAGAGCTAGCTTTGTTTTTTGAAATACAACAAAGTCCACTCTACCCTCCAGACCCTAAGCCTGGCTACCATCTTGGTCATTTTCTGGCATGCACACTACTTATTGCACATGCTTCAGGTTACAGGAAAAAAGAAGGCCTCCAGTCAAAACGGTTGACTGCTAGCCTGCTCATAAAAAAAAGCAATAGTTCATGTAGAAAAAGAAAAAGCTTGTTATTGTTTTGATTTAAGAAAGAAGAGATATGATAAGACTGTACATGGTGAATGCCAGGTACGTAGGGAGCCACCCTATTGGAAGAGTTATTGCACATGCTTCCTCTAAAGGACAAGGCATGTCAGGAGAGTCCGGGCGTCTAGGAGCATGGCCGACAACCCTCCAGACCGTCATTATAACTGTTCCTGGCTTCCTAGGCTAGCCGCGTCTACTTTAGGTTTGAGTGCCCTTTGGTGAGACCTTTGCTAGCTTGCTTGTTAGAGAACCTTTCCTTAATGCTCGTGGCCATTTGGCTGGCGTAAATTTTTCTTTCCAATTGATGTTGTAACTTAGACTGGTGGCACATGAGTGTAAAGTGAAACTTCCAGAAGTAAGGGACTACTCCGAGCAATAGCAATAAAAGGAAAGAAAAGTGCGCCAGCCAAAAGAAGCCGAGCACATTAAGGAAAGACTCCCTTACTAGCAAGATGGCAAGGTTATTTAATCATGGAAGGAGCTGTGTGCAGATGAGGTGGGCAGGTAAGGTAAACTCTGGGCTCAAAGTCTGGAAGTGCTGGAAGCATCTTTGTTGACTTTTGAAGTCTGTGGCTGCAGTTGAGGCAGCAGTTGACAACCCCCTTGATGGGGCGTTGTCACTTTCTTGGTCATCCGGATCCCAGTCGGCAGCGAGAAGCCGTGAAGGAAGCCTGGGTCAAGGCTCTCCTTTGAGGGGCCTCTGTGAGGGGCGGAGCGTCTTTCAGCAGGTAGCCTGGGTGAGGGATTCCTGCACTCCTGGGGAGGGATCCCTTTCGGCCTCAACTACAAGGGGGATTTAGGGAGATTGGGGGGAGGGACCTTCAGGAGCCTGCGGAGCCCCTCAGGTTGCCTCTGAACCTTGCACTTGTGCCTCTTTTTTAGTCTGACGTTTCACAGGCCTTAGGAGCCTGCTTTATAAGGGGCTTACAAGTTTTTACAAGGGGTGGCCTACAGCCCGAGACTCTGGCTGATCGGTTGCTGAAGACACAAGCTCTAGCAGCTTTAAAAAAAATTGATACCGAGTCTGACAAAAAAAGTGTGTAGTTTGACCACGTTTGTGAAACAAAAAAATGCAGGGGGCAGAGTCTGAGACTGATGCTAAACACAATTATTGGCAGTGCGGGAAAATGCAGGAGGCAAATGGTCGAGGCCCTGAAGTTCTAGCGTACACTCAAATGAAGGTTCACACCCACAATGAGCAGGACTGCACACTTGACATGAATGACCACACAGTCGCTGTCAACGTCCAGCACTGTCCGCACAGACTGTCCATGATGCACACCATAGACAAGCAGAGGGGCCGTGCATGCACACAAACAGGTTTGACTATAAGACGGCTGCCACAAAGCAAGGCTGGGACAGAAGCAGGACTGAAGAGTGAGCCTGTGTTGCATAGAAAACTTATGCTTTACAAGTAAAGAGCTTGCATGTATTTTGGTGCTTGCTCCTTAAAATTCTTAGGAGCGCCAGCACCTCATGCTGGCCACAAACAATGCCCTTGCCAGTCTAGCTTTCATCGCTTTCCTTGGCAAAAAAAGGACAGGTAAAGCGCCATTCTTAGCGCCCTGGTTCTTTTTTGCCTTCAAACTCTTTAGGAGCCCCAGCATCTCATGCTGGCCACCAACATTTCCCTTGCCAGTCTAGCTTTCTCAGCTTTTCTTGACTCCTCTTGCAGACGCCCTTATGGGACATCGCTATGTCCACGGCATGTGTAAAAAAAAAACTTCTTGCCTGGGTGAAGAAGGATACCTGCAAAACGTGCTACGTGGTGCGCGTCCCTCTTTGGGGATTTGTGTGTAGTCCCTAGCTAGCTTGCTACTTAGGTAACCTTTCCTTACTAAGGACTAGTTTGAAACTAATAGCCCCCTCCCTAAATACATTTTTCTCGTCACTTCCCTGATAAGGATAGGCTCACTACTAGTCGCCCTGATGCTGTATTAGTTACTCCAATGCAAGTAGCTAGGTCAAATTCCCGGTATCTGTTGAGAAGTACAGGGGGGCGCGGGGGGAACAGGGAGCACTCAGCGCCAGCTACAGCCACTCCACCCACTTCCGAGGCACGTCACCCTAGTCAGCTCCATCCAGAACATAGGCACTTTCACCTTGTGGAAGTCAAATACTGTGAAGACACCCGGCCCAAGAATCAGCTTAAAGCCTCCAAGCAGCAGCACTGCAATCTATGTTGCCATCATTCAAGGGCCTCAGCTCAAGTCACCCTCCACACCATTCTGTTGGGTATGTGTGGGGTCATCTACACCCCACACACATTATAGCCTCTTAAAGAGCTTGGTCTTGATACTTTCAAAGCCACCAGGCTAGCTCGGAAGCTCCATGCTCATTCTGTCCAGTATGCCTTCAAACTTGGCGTGCTCTTGAGGAGACTTCTTTCAACTCTCATCAGCAAGATCAGGCACGGGCTACTGATGGTAACCCTCCAGATCCTCATTGATGTTTTTTCTTTTGTCACTCTTGGTGAAGGGGATACAAGGTGCCTCGGCCCTAGGTATCCTCTTTTCTTTAATTGATGTGGGGAGTTCTCACTGCCTGCGTAGTTTTTTTTTATCTTTTCTATGGTTAGATTCACCACTGGCGCACAAAGCTTTTTCCTTTTATGTCGATGCTGTTGGATTTATTTTGGGCTGGCAAAGGCCAGCAAAAATGGTCGACCAACCAACCTGGCTGAAGGTAACCCCTCATGGTTACCAGTGAAACCGCTTTGGCTGGGAAATGGCATTGTCCAACACTAATCATGAAACATCTGAGATGATCTCAGAGCTGGACAACTGCCCTATCATATGATATCACTGGACATGCTCTTTCCCAATTGTTTTTCTCACATCTAACCATGCCAACTATTATTCTTCCATAAAATATCATGTTCACCAAAATTTGACGAAAATTAGACAACCCCAGATCACTCTCCTGGCCCCAGGTCACCCAAAAAGGGCCCACAGTTCCACCTGAGGACCAATTTCCGCTCCCACAATTTAATGTTTGGGACCTCCATATACATCTCTAACACCCTGCACGATCAAAAAAAGGAAAAAAGGAAGTCAGAATATGATCTTTTTGGCACCCCTTGTGCTGGATTTGAAAGAGAGAAAGAAAAAAGAAAGAAAGAAAGAAAGAAAGAAAGAAAGAAAGAAAGAAAGAAAGAAAGAAAGAAAGAAAGAAAGAAAGAAAGAAAGAAAGAAAGAAAAACTACGCTTGCCAAGTCCGGCCGCTGGATTTTCTCTGAGGGAAATGGCTTACATGATGCACCTTACCAACCACTGGGTCTTCTCCATTTTTTACAACCATATTCTTTTGGTATAAGGACTACAAACCACCTAAACATACCCAATTTGGTGCAGTGAGTGGTCAGGAGATTAGGTGGTCAAAAAGTGGGGTTCACGCTGTGGCTAATTAGGCGTGAGTCCCAACACCTGAACAATATAGATCCAGTTCCTTTCTAAAGCTATATTTTGACCACCTAAATTTTAACCACACCCTTAACCAGTTTAAACAATTGGGACTTGACCACCAACACGCCAATAAACTTGCTCACAAACTTCATGCCCAAAGAAAAAGAAAAAGGAAAACTACGCAGGCAGTGAAAACACTCCCCACATCAATTAAGGAAAAGAGGATACCTAGGGCCGAGGCACCATGAATCCCCTTCACCAGAAGAAACAAAACAAAGAGTTAATGGGGATCAGGAGGGTTACTAGCAGTAGCCCACTCTGTTATGTATGCCAACAAGCTTGTTACCACTAGGCATGCAATTGAAAACAAGATTACTTCTCGCAGCCAGGTTATGGAGCCGGGTGCTTCCAATAACCCTCCAGATCCTCATTATAATATTTGTTTTGTAGCTTCGTGGTGGAGGGGATCAGAGGCTCTTCTGAGCCAATGTGCCCCCTTTTCCTTAATTAGAGAGAGTTTCCTGCCTATTTAGTTTTTCTTTTTTTTCCTTCTTCTTCTTTCTTTAAACCTGAAATGGAGTGTTCATGGTTTTGGGACACCTATGCTGGGAGCATGTAAAGAAATGCCTGTTTTGGAGGGGGAGTTGTCCAGCTTTGGAAGTATCTTGAGACTACTACTGATATTTTTTTGCCTTTGGCACAAACTAGCAAGCGAACTACCTGGCTGAAGGTCAAACCTAATTGTAAGCCTTGAAGCCTTTAAGAAGGACATTTTTTTCATTTACCCACCCAATTGAATGTAAACCAGAGGCATTTGATTGAAATAAAGTACTGTGAAGACACAAGGCCTGGACAGCAGTTCGAGATGGCACGGCGGCAGCATGCAGACCTCTGCAAACTCATTAATACAAAAGTTGTGAATATCCACACCATCCTTTGGGGTGTTGGTGGGACCTGTTATACTGAGCACACCCTTAACCAGTTTAAACAACTGGGACTTGACCATCAACGCGCCAATAAACTTGCTCGCAAACTTCATGCCCATTCTGTTTTGTAGGCCAACAAGCTTGTTACCACTAGGCGTGCTATTGAAAACAAAAATACTTGTCACAGCAAGGTTATGGAGCCGGGAGCTTTCAGTAGCCTTCTAGATCCCCATTAGAATCTTCTTTTTGTAGCTCCGTGGTGGAGGGGACTCACGGCTCTTCTGAGCCAATGTGTCTCCTCTTCCTTAATTGATGTAGGGGGAGTTTCCTCTGCCTACGTAGTTCTTCTTTTCTTTTTCATCCCTGTGAAGAACACTGCCACAAACTGGCCAGTACTGAGAGAGTGTAGGCAAGAGCCTTTGCAGTTTTTATTGGTTAAGGGCTACTTTCTAGGTTTTTTTAACAGTACTAATGTTATAGTATGCTTGATTCAATTAGTGAGGCGTTACATCAAGTGCTGAAAGCGAATTTAACCTTGATAGGGATGACTCCTGTTGGCCTGCACTTCTGTCTAAGGCATTAAATGGGCAATGAGGATATGTTTAAATTGAAAATGCTGAGTGCTCCTAAGATTCCCACGCAGGATTTTATAGTGGATTTAGATACAGACAGCAGAAGGTTTGGAAGGAAGCGAATGCCCTCAGTCATCGAGAGGAGAACAGAAAAGCAGTGACTTACCATCGCTGGTGCTGGTAAAACATTGGATTAAACACCACGCACACGCAAACCCTTCTGTATACCATTATACTATATGTTAGAGGTGGAGTGTCTCAGCTTGGGTCTGCATAACTGCGTGCTCACCTCCCACTGCCCTGGTTGGCCCCTGTGCAAGAGGGGGGGGGGCATGCTGAGATGTTGGAAAGCTTGCTCTATGGCTTAGGGGTGGGTCTTGAGCTTGCTGGACGGGGCCTGCCTGACAGTCGTGTCGTAGGTCCCATGGTGGAGGCCAACTTGCTGGTGTAGACTTCTGTGTCACCTCTTCCTCTTGGTCTGTGTGGTGGGGCCCTGCCTTTCAGGTGACCTTTCCTTAATGCATGCGGCCAGACTTGGCAAGCGTAGTCTTTTCTTTTCTTTTCTTTTCTTTTCTATTCTTTTTCTTTTCTTTTTCTTTTCTTTTCTTTTCTTTTCCATTATATTCATCCAAGGATCTGGATAAAGAAGTCATGAGGAAAGTGAGTAGTTTTAGGCTTGTGCCCACGGCTTGAATTTTTAATCCTTCAAATGGCTGGGTGGTTTAAATGCTATTGATAAGCGTGAGTGTGTTGAAGTCCGAGACAACTTGAAGATTCATGTTTTCTTCTATTGCATTTAGTTTGAGGTGTGTGAGCAGCGCATAAAATACTAGGATATTTTCATTGATCTTTCCAAGCCATTACATACTTTTGCCCGGCTTCCAAACAGACTTTATTGCTTTCTTCAAGAAAGCAAGTCTCCAAGTTGGCAAGGTTTCACATTATAATTGATCCTGAGATCAATGCTTTCCTAAATCAGGACTCGTATAAATTTCCAAAGTTTTTGCCAGAGTTGGCTTTAATTTTTGATGCTGGTTGAGCATGTTTCACCAGCAGCCAATTAGCCAGGGCTTTGGGATGTAGGCCAACCCCCCTTGTAAACCATACCCTCCTTGAGCTGAGCCTGGCACTTCCCTTTTTGAATACCTTGGTGTGCTGCACCTCAATTACCTACCACACGTGGCTCTTTCAAATATTTCTTACTCCTCATGGGTATATTTGTGTGTGGCTGGAACAGTTGAGCAGGCCGAGCAGCAAAACTACTCGTTTTGGTAGTACTGGCTGAAGGTCACCTGACGGTCAAAATCCCATTGTAACCTTATTCATACAATTACTAATACAATTTTCCTTATTTATCATAAATGCCTCTTTTGCAACTTCCTTAAATACTCCTTCACGTACACAGGAACTAGTTTCTTTCATAGTTGCCTCTTTTTCAAAATTTTGTTCAAGTTTTAGCCTAGCAGTCAGGCGTTTTGACTGACGGCTTCCCTTGTAACATCCCCTGCAAACATAAAAAAGGATTGGCAATGACCCAAAAGGCCGTGTGCATTGTAGCCATTATGCATCTGGTGCATGCTGCGACTACTTTCTGGAGTGCCTCTTTAAATCAAATTTGATGCGTCTGCAATTACGCCTGAACTATTATTGCTTTCTGAAAAACCTTTTTGGTGCTTTCTTTCATACATTAGCCTAGCAGTCATGTGTGTTGACTGATGGCTTCTTTGTGTAAACCAGTGCATGCTGGCATGATGCCAGCACGCATGATCTGGCTTTCCTTCATGCACATAAACCCTTGGATGTGGGAGCAGCAAGTTCCTTGGGTTGTGCCTAAATACCGAGTACAGACAGCAGAAGGTTTGGAGGGAAGCGGACGCCCTTAGTCCCCGAGAGGTGAACAGAAAAGCAGTGACTTACCATCATTGGTGTGGGAAACCTTTGGATCAAACAGCACGCACACCCTTCTGTATCCCATCATATTTATTTAAGGATCTGGATAAAGGAGTCATGAGGAATGTGAGTAGGTTTAGGCTTCGTGCCCACTGCTTGAAGGTTGAGTCCTGTAAATGGTTGGGTGGTTCAAATATTTGTGATAAGTGTGGATGTGCTGAAGTTTCTACTGCAATTGCTGTGAGTTGTGTGAGCTGCGCAGAAAATACAAGGACCTGTTCATTGATCTTTTTAAACCGTTACACACCTTTGCCCAGCTTCCAAACAAATATTTTATTCCTTTCTTGGCGAGCTTTCATTTATTGACTGATTTCGAGGTCAATGCTTTCTCTCTGTACATCAATGATATGGGCAGAGAGATAAGTGAGGGCATTGAGGGTGCTGTGACTGGTGATAGAGTGAATGGTGTGTCCCACATGATGTACGCTGATGACCTTGGATTAACTACGAATGACCCTGGTGAAATGCAGAAGATGCTGGACAGACTCCGTGTGTATGCCCAGAGAAAAGGGTTGACTGTAAACACAGCTAAGTCTGAGGTGGTGCACTTCAACAGTACTCCTGTCTCTCCTCTGCAGAATCCTTTTACGTATGATGGAGTGGTCCTTCCAGAGAAGGACAGGTTCAAATATTTGGGAGTGCTGTTGGATAAAAAGATGGATTTTAAGGTAGCTGAGGAGCATGCGGTGCGGCCTTATATGGCTGCACAGAGAAGGATTTCGGAGTTTGCCAAGGGTCATGACCTGAAAAACAGGCCTCATGCTATGCTCTGGTTATCTAAGGTGTATGGCATTCCTGCTGGGATGTATGCGTGCCAGGTGTGGGGAACTCATTACTTGAGAGAAGGCAGTGAGTTTGATAGTCAATTGCAGAAAAGACATCTGTGTTCCTTGAGGCGCATTCTTGGAGTAAAGAACAGTACTACAAATTGGCCGGTGTTGAGAGAGTGTGGCCAGGAGCCTCTGCAGTTCTTCTGGTTCCGTGCCTCCATCCAGTTTTTTAATAGCATGCTTGACTCCAATAGTGAAGCCTTGCGTCGTGTGCTGAGGGCTGATTTAAGTCTAGCTTCTTTTGATTCCTCTTGCTGGGCTGCTGAAGTCTCTAATGCTTTTGGTGGGATGCGGAATGGTGATTCGTTCAAACAGAACATGCTGAGAGCTGAGAAAATCCCCATGCAAGAGTTCATTGGTGATTTGCGATACAGACAGCAGAAAGTGTGGAGAGGGGCCCATGTTTTTTGTCCTCGTGCAGTTAACAAGAAGGTAGTGACGTACCATAAGTGGTGTGGGAATTCTGAGAGTGGTCCCAGAGGTGCTCCTTTTTGTATCCCCTCGCATCTGTTCAAGGATTTGGACAAGCATGTTTTGAGAAACATTAGCAGATTTAGATTGCGTGCTCATCACTTGAGAGTGGAGTCTGGTAAATGGCTTGGGGGTTCAAGTATCTGTGATAAGTGTGAGTGTGGGGAAGTCCAGGATGAAAAACATGTGCTTTTCTTTTGCAAATGTACTGAGGTGCGTGAGCTACGCACGAGATACAAGGACCTTTTTGAGGAGATGTTTAAGACTTTGCGTGTGTTTGCTCCGCCTTCAAACGCTGGCTTTATTCCATTCTTGGCTTGCCATCATACTATCACTGATTCTGAGATCAATGCTTTCCTAAACCAAGACTCATACAGACTTCTTAGATTTGTGTCAGACTTAGTCTCAATTTTTGATACTGGTTGAGCTTGTTTCACCAGCTGCCATCAGCCAGAGTCTCGGGCTGTAGGCCACCATTGTAAACCCATTGTAAACCCTTCAGGTCAATGCTTTTCTAAATCAAGACTCGCACAGATTTTCAAAATTTTTGTCTGAACTGGTTTCAATTTTTGACGCTGAATGAGAATGTTTCACCAGCAGCCGATCAGCCAGATTCTCGGGCTGTAGGCCAACCCCCCCTGTAACCCTAAATACCGAGGCGCTGCGGACGGAGAAATGGGTTGATTCTAACGTTTTCAAGTTCAGCACGCGCCAAATTCCAAAAATAATGCATATTAAGTGTGACATTGCACTGTATGCCAACGCCGATCCCTACACGTATCGCGTCTTCTTTTCCAACAAATCTCAAGTTGACGGTCATTCTTTAGCCGTTCTGGTTGGCTTTTACTTGCATTTACCTCTGATTCTGCTCTACTGCCATGACAGGCAGCCCCTGATAAACCTTGTCCACCCTTACAAAAATTCGGAATGGCTGGATTAACAGAGATTGAAAGCTCTGACTTTTGTAATGTTACAGTGTAATGTTGTACAATTTGTAAAAATACAACAGTGTCAGCTTGCAGGAAAAAGAAAAGGGCGCTCAGCATAAGGCTTCATGTTCTTGCTCGCCACACAGTTGGGCAAAATGTGCGGCCACCTACTTGTACAGTGGGCAACAAAGCACGGACATACAAAATTGTTTCAATCCTTCTTGTTCATCCCTCAAGCTTCCAAAACTTCATGGTCAGTGCACGCAATTTATCACCCAATACTTAGGGAGCTCCACGGTTAGACAGAGCCTCCGCCTGCAAGAAAGAATGGTGAAGCATGCAACCATTTAAGATGAAAGACGCGCGCTCGGCCATGCAGTGCTCATATCTAACATCACTTCTCTCAAACATTAGCCACCCAAATAGGGTACCAACAGGCAATTATCCCTCACCCCTTAAAAAAAAAAATAGTTAATGGATCCCGCAGCCCTTCAAACCTTAGTTTTGCATTATACCACACATTTTTGCAAGGGCAAACAGCCCCTTCTCGCCTGCAAACCCTCCCTTTCTTTCCTACTCCAGGTGTCAAGCTCATGCATGGGAGTAAGAACAAATAAACACTTTGACATAAGTGCTGCTGGAGGTAGTCCGCCAAATCATACACCATTATTTTGATTCTACACTATCTCAAAGTGATTGCCATCCAAAATCTTGCATGCTGTGCATATGCGCGCGCTGCTCAAAGAATAAACAACCATGCAGCTCAACAACGTGGGCACCCAGGCTTACCTTTCTGCAACTCTTCAATGCACTGATCTACATCTGCACACAGCAACTGTGCAGCATGCGCATGCAAGCTTCTCCTGGGACCTTTTCCTCGCTGCTTCCTGCTCCTTTTGCTGCCATAGAATGATGAGTTGTGGCTGTCCATACCCGGCTGATGATACCCATGTATCTGACAACGTGTCTTTGAGGCCTTCCTGCTTGCTTCTCACCCTTTGAACCTTTGAAGATATCTATTTTCATAACCTCGCACTTTCCTGCAGCCCCCCAAATAATTCTTTTTTGGGTGCACGCAGTCACCCCACACCCCTCAAAAACAATATTTGCGGGATGATAAAAAAATGGTGCGATATCTGTAAACGTGCTTCCCTGTCTTTGCAGGGAAGTGAGGCATTTAGGCCTTCAGGGCTTGACAAGGTTAGGGCAAGGAGCTGCTGAATTAATTAGGTAAGCTTCAAGGGAAACTTGAAGTCTGTACCCATGGGAAGCCGATGCCTTATGCCAAGAAGCTGAAGGGGGGCTTGGTGTTCCCATGGAAATAGAATCGACAATGAATATCCAGCAGGCAGTCCTAGTTACGAGCATGAGCATACGTTCTGGAAGGACATGATTGAAGCCAGCGTACTAGGTACGCTGCACTTGCAGGCATTCTGTGCATATGCTATGTGCTGGCACATGCTGGTGTTCTGCATGTGAGGGTGATGCATGTGAAGCGGTTCCTCACACGGCCCGGCTGCAGTCAAAGTTTTGGCATAGCACACACCTCCATGCAGCAATCCTCCTTGGCAGTTGACGACTCTCAATTGTTCATGTATCTTCACCATGACGAAGTGAAGATCCATGCACCAACAACAGTCAAATGCTAGCGCTAGCTTTGCCTAACTCATCGAATCAGGGAGCAGGAATGACTACGTAAGTAACCAGCTTAGGCAGCACTGCATCATTTGACACCACCAACCTCCACCTTCCTCTTGTCCCTAATGTAAACCTTCCATCAAGATGTGCCCTATTCAGCGATGACAGAGGCAGCAGAGCAGACGCACTTACGGGTAAGCTGTAGTCAGGAGTGGGGAAGGCGTCCTCGCCCTTTCCAGTTTCCCTGGCCCTTTGCGCTTGTTGCTCCAGCATGCGCTTGCGATTTGCTCGCCTGAAGGGCAGCAGCAGCAGCAAATTCAGAAACTCTTATTCATCAACCTGTGTACCCTGAGGAGCTGCTGAGCATTGCAGGACAGCTCATGTGTGCATTTAAGACTGCAAGGGCGGCAGCCCGCATTACAAACATGGGCTTGAGTTCTGTGCCAGAAAGCGAGAGGATGAAGCTGAAGGGAGAGACCGAAGGCATGAAGCGGGATACAACCTCCTCCTGGAGCGCTCCTTTGCAACGAATCCAATGCAAGCAGAAAGAACAATGGCAATTCAGGGGCGAATCAGGGGCACCAAATTGAGAATGCTTTTTAGTTGTAGTCTTGAGTAGTGTTGCCGGCACTCACTCTTCCCTGGCCTTCTGAAAGTCCTGGGCCTTGGCAGCAGGTGCAGCAGCTAGCAGCGGGATGCCAAGCAAGGTGAAAGCAGCATCCCTACACAAACATGAATGGTCATTCATTGTGGTGTTCAGTGCATACGCGTCCAGTCAAAAAGCATTTGTTCGCGTTTGTGCAGATGGGCACACACGCATTTGCAAGCGTGTCTGCAGTTAGGGCAGAACAGGAATGCCAAAAAGGGAGCACTTGCACCATGCTTTTGAAAGGCGTACGAGTCTGTTAGTTTGCAA